>CM039604.1:16002061-16161391 GCA_022457205.1 Saccharum spontaneum
GTAGTGTGATCATGAACATTGCTGGACGCACATTAGCTGGTGATGCGTCTGTTGTTAGTTGCTAGTGGCTTCTCTTGTTGCATCATCTCCAGAATCTCATTATCCTGGTGACAGCAAGGCAAGAGCAGAATGGAATCGCACTCCAAAACACATATTCAAATCGAGGGGAATTGCTTTGACTCTTACCTGTTGCACATGCAGCTCCTGTATTATAACCCTTGATTTTACAATTAGGAGGGCATCACTTGTCATCTGCATTATTACCTCCTGTATTTTGATCCTCCTGGGATGAACAAACATGGAGAACTAGTCCACTGTACATCAATGAATGCTGCTGCACCCATGAAAAGCACAACTATATAACAATATAAAGTCAACAATTGGCTTCCTCCCACTAATAATAAGCAGAAGGTGATAAGTTGAACACTAAGGTACTGATATCAGTTCTCTACTACTTATCCTTTACAGACTCTTGATATGGCTACTATAATAGTAACCGAAACATATCATGCCAGTGACTAAAACAATTATAAATACATGAAGGAAAAAAGATTATGTAAATTGAGCAAATTTCTTTCGGTTAACACAGCTCTACTGATAAGTTTTGGAAATAACTACTGAAAAGAAAAGGCACCAAATAACCCAAAAAATAAAGAAGTTCAGATCAACAATTGGATTGAGCTCCTAAATAATGTAACTGATTGTGTATGGGGTGATTCTGCATATACGATCCTGTTTTACGTACGTGTTAAGGTACATGTAGATGCTTGCCAACTCAGAACCATGCATGGATGCAGAGAGCATCCTGTGACGCCAGAAGAATGTACATGTAATTCCAAGGAGAGAGAGACCTGCACAGTTGATAAAAATAAAGTGGACCGATTACTCCTATGCAACAGTAATTTGGCGAACCACAAGTGAAAAAGATAATTGATCTGACGTTTTACTTACGAGGTTAAAAAATCATGGGTAAATTTGGTGCGCAGACAAGTGCAGGAACCAGGGGAAGCACAGCCACGAGCCACAGCCCACAGCCCACACAGAGTGAAGCAGGAGAGTGTTTGGTACCTTCAGATTCTCAATATTGGAACCGTTCCTGTTAACCTGCGCCGGAGCTGCATTCGATCTGTCCCCCTCCAGTCGTTGGAACGGACATCCAATACTCGCAGTGAGCTTGGGATGCTGTCTTCGTGCAGCGACTGGATGATGGCTGGACAGTAGCTGATGGTTAGTTTTTGCAGTGAGCTTAATCATGTTCCACGCGGAATTCAGAAAATTCACTAGAGAAATATTCTCCACCTCGATTAGACCTTAACTGTTTAATTTTTCTCTCAAATTGATTTTCTATTTCAGCTTTATAGGCCTTAAAATAAGTCAACGCTTCATCTTTTGTTTTAAGTAGATACACGTAGCAAAATCTAGTGCAATCATCTATAAAATTCATGAAGTATCATTTACCACCCTTAGTCAAATCGCCATTTATTTCACATAAATCAGAATGAACGAGTTCTAGCGGTGCCAAATTCCTCGCCTCAGCAGCCTTGTGAGGCTTACGCGGTTGTTTGGATTGTACACACACATGGCACTTAGAACCTTTGATCACGTTAAATTTCAGGATTAAATTCATATTCGCTAACCGCATGAGACAACCAAAATTAACATGACATAAGCGTGAATGCCATAAATCCGACTCATTCGAGATATCGATGGTGTTTACAACCTTATTACACACATCAAGCCAGGATAAGCAGAACAAACCTCCGTAATCATAACCTTTAACAACAAAAGTACCATGTCTCGATACAACATATTTATTAGACTCAAGGACGATCTTGTAGCCATCGCGACACATCATAGAACCACTAATAAGGTTTTTCTTGATGGAGGGCACATGCTGCACATTCTTCAATAGCACCATCTTCTCCGAAGTAAACTTCAGATTGACTGTACCAACACCAAGAACATGCGCACGCGAGCCATTCCCCATCAGCAAGGCTTCAGTCCTACTGACCTGGTAGGAAGCAAACAAAGAAACATCAGCACATACATAAATATTGACACCACTATCCATCCACCACTCAGGTGAATGACAAACTGAAAGAACAAAAGGTAAAGCATACCCAAATGTTCCTCTCCAGTCTCAGTAGTCACCATGTTAGCTGACTTCTTCTCTTGCTTGAATTTGAGGTCTGGGCATGAACTTGCCCAATGCTCATCACTACCACAAACAAAGCAACCTCCCTTCTTATTATTATTGTTCTTCTTGTTCTTACGAAATGTAAATGAGTTCTTCTTTTGTACCATATTTGCAGCAGAAGTCTCAACCCATTTTCTACTATCGTCTTTTGCTCTCGTCCTCTCCTCAACATCAAGAGTGCCAATAAGCTCAGGCACACTGAACTCTTGCCTCTTGTGCTTTAGAGAGGTAGCAAAATCACTACAAGAAGGTGGCAACTTAGCGATTTATACCGCCGGCCACAAACTTGTCAGGTAACGGACATGGAAAAAGCTCAAGTTCCTTAGCCAGTGCCTGAATCTCATGAGCCTGTTCAATTACAGAACGGTTCTCAAATCTTGTAGTCAAACAGCTGCTCCATAAGGTATAACTCGCTACCAGCATCAGAAACCCCGAACTTAGCCTTAAGAGCATCCCATAACTCTTTGTCTGATGCACAGGATATGTAGCTTTCCTCATACTCGCTGTGAAGAGCACTAATCACAGCGCCTCGAAACAGGTTATCGGCAACCCGAAACTTAGGCTCATCCTCAGGAGCTAAGTTCTCAGGCTTCCCCTATGCGATATGATAGCAACTCATAGCAGTTAGCCACGACTCCATTCTAGCACACCATATCATGAAATTTTTTCCATCAAAAGGATTTGACTTCAAAACAGCAGCAAAATCACTGAGAGAAAATTGCCTAATATTAGGTTTTTGGATTGTTAGATATTTAGGCAATTTCCAAGTCATTTTAATCTGAAAAAATAATAGCATAAATATGATGACATATAAGAATAATAGCGTCAAGAATGTGACATCCTATATTCTCATGTAGTTAACAAGAACATGATTAAAAGCATGTAAGCATGGCATATGAAGGGTACCAGCAAGATCATATAACATATGAAAAGCAACAACATGATCAAACGCATATAACCATGGCATATCAGAGAGAGCATATAAAACCATGGAAACAAGAGATGAGTAGCGGATATACCCAGAGGAGGGTCCCATGCTGAAGACATCGGAGGCTCCACTCGCACTAGCACCTCCCGTCATGGTGTGCGAATTAGTGCGTTGCTCGAAGTAGTGGACCACAATCGTTGCAGGAAGAGGTTCGCAGTGCCGATTCTGCCGAGTCCCGCAAATGTGTGGTCACTAGGAAGTAGCAGTCCCGCGAACGTCACCAGGAAGAAGATAAAGACGAAGACGATGTCGTGCGGGAAGAAGATGATGTCGGAGCAGTCGCGTAGTCGCTCCCCAAAAACCTAATTACCCGCACACCCCAAGCAGGGTTCTCAGGCGAACATCGGTTCCGGAGGCACCTACTCTCCCATGGTTCCGTGCGCGCGGAGTCACAGGACGGGGAGACTCGGGAGCAACTCAACAGAGGAATGACGATGGTGCTAAAAATTTGTTGTGTCTTTTTCACATACGCGCAACTGAATGCAAGCGCTTCTTATAAGCACGAAAGGTATAAGATAAAATATAGAGGATGAACCTGGACGTCATGAAGTGTCCATCAATCACCATTAACCGCTGCCATAAGAATGGGGGTTGCTAGGAACTACAACCATAACCATGGGAGTTTCCAGTAACTGCAACCATAATTATGGGAGTTACAAGTAACCACACTCGTAACTCTGACCGTTACAGGTTCAACCATCAAATACATTTAGTCTATCATTTTATAGCACCTAGCATCTAATATGGCCTTAAAATTTATTTAATTTAATTATTAAATAAAATATAGGTCATATCCACATTAAATCTAACATCTTCATGTACGATAACATCCCGAGGTGATCCAAAGGTAGAGGCGGGAAGTCAATAACTCCCATTGTTTCAGTCCTTTTAGGTTATTAAAATCCAGCACCTTCCAGAATGCCCTATGTGAGCACCTCTACCCTGAATTGACAAGCTCACATCAGCTTCATCATTTTCGTAACGTAACGACTCCAAACCGACCAAATTACATGAGCCCACATCTTCCATAGTAACACGGGCCACGAGTCCAAGGAATAGGAGGGAAGGACAAAAGGTTTGGACAACCCCTAATGGTAAGTTCCCTGAGTCTAGGAAACCAAGCCATGGTCGGTGCTTCTTGTAGGCAGCAAGTAGGGTGAAAAACTGGGACCACAGATAGTTCAGGACAATACTGGATAATGAGCACCTCCAAATGAACGAACAAATTGCAAGGCACATTTCTAACACAACTACTTTCCACCTTTGCTGTGGGATGGCTCACACTGTGCGGGCAGCTCACAACCCACTTTCTTAATCTTCTCACCTTAGTAAGTTCTAGCCTTTTCAAGTTGTGAAATATTTGACTTTGTATACAACCCATGTGCTCTATACCACACTCATCAACCAAAAACAACTCTCCCAATGGTGGAAGCTCTTTCCAAGGTACATCATCAAGCTTAAGGGATTCCAAGTTTTTAACACAGAGGTTTGCACCTAGCCATGTTGGGCAACTAATACCTCCATGCCCTCTAATGCATAGGTGGCGAAGGTTGCTATGTGGTCTGAGACTTTCCAGAACATCCTGTTCATGTATAAGGTCCTTCTTGCGCCAATCATTATTCCATTCTAATTTTAGTTCATGTAAGCGGCTTTTGTGCATCAGTTTGGCTCCAACAGATTCCTCTTTTGTTTGCACCTTTTCAAGATCACTAATTTCCAGTGATCCTCCAAGCTGTGTCAACTTCCCGAGTTGACTCAGCTCAAAACCCTTTTCATTTGTCACATTAAATTTCCTTAGCTCCTGAAGGAACTCTAGTTTTCCCACCTCAAATATACTAGTGTCACGCTTAAAAACTGGCACAAGAAAATGACGCAATTTTACAAGGTTGCTTATATGCCCTTTCAAATCAAAGGAACCCCTCCATCCTTGTAGATCTAGGACCTTATCACACCCGGTTTTCTAAAGAACAAAACCAGGCTAATCATATGTGTGCCCAGAAAGTTCACACATATGTCAGAATGAAAAAGTATCAGAAACAATGTTATTATATAACGTATACATAACTATATTAACACTTACATCAGTGTATCGCGGAACGGTGACTAAACTTCAGGCTCCATTCTTCTCAGGGACGGCTGACTGGTGGCTCCGTATGCCAAACACTTCTGAAAGACTTCTAAAAACTCCACTACCTCTTAATCCTTCTTCTGAATAGCACCTTACTACACACTGAGGTGTGGTGGAAATAGCAAGAGTGAGTCAATGTTGAACTCAACAAGTATAACACGGGGTTCATGAGGCACAAAAGGCTAGACACTGTTTGACTGCTTTTAGCTTTTAATCATCATATAATTAGCAATTGAGTAGCATCAAGGTATTCTAATTCACATTAATGAATCAATGATCGATTGTAATAAGGATAATGAATAACATTAACATGAGCATAATAATAACAACAATAATTAAGTATGATATAACAATTATGATCATCTATCTGTAGATGTTCCAAGGCCGCCCGTATCTGTGGGCACGGCTAGTATACCAGTTTTTAACTCTGCGCAGAGGTGTACACTTTCACTGTGAGTCATGATTTTCACATGCTAAGGGGTCATGAATCCCTAAACACAAGAAACCATATAAAGTCATTCAAAAGTTCGTCTAACAAGTTAGGGCCATTAGATTCACTCGGCAGTCAGATGTAGAACCCCCCTTCCCTGTGGCACACAACTCGCAGCCTATACACACTAAGGACAGGGGCTCGCCCTACACCCAACGTGGCAAGCCGTTCTTACGCCATTTAAGGTAACCACTAACAAGCTAGAAAAGGTCTCTTGAGCAACTAAAGCCAGAGCCATATAGCCCCCACAGCTGTACTGTATGTCCCGGATGATCACGTATAGATAAGTCCTTATGGAGAGTAACTAGAGCATCATAAAACAACATAGTGCTCTAGCACCCTTTAACAGGATTTAAATCATCTTAAAAGTTGGTTATTTATTTCATTAACCAAATTACAAGATCAATGTTCATAGTTAAGCACTAGCAACAGCTACCCAATGCATACCCCAAGGTTGTCAAGGAATCAGGATAACAATCTAAAAGTCCCTAGTTTGGTTTTGGCTAATTGATGAAACCTAGGACTAACCTTTGTATCTAAGTGGATGATTTAGATAAAGGTGGTCATTGAATATGAGACATGACATTGACTCATATGACCAAAATGGTAAAGACCAAGATGAGGCTTGGCTCGATGGACCGGTTGTGAAGGTGAAGGGCTAGTCGAGGCTTCGAAGCGAAGGACCATGCGATGGTGAAGCTTGAGCAAGACTTGGCGCCGATGGACCGATGCAATAGTGAAGAGCAAGTGAAGTCAAGGTCGATGGATCGAGATGGTCATGTGATGATATGAAGTGGATCATATCATTTGAAGAAACAAAATGGGCTCAAGGCAAAGGTATAACCATAGGGCCATTTTGTTTTACACTCAAGACACCATAGAGGGTGTGAGTGGTTTAGGGTCGATAGCCGAACTATTAAGAGGGGAAGTCTTATCGGTTATTCGACGCACGGGCGCCACTAGGTGAATTCATGAAGTGCATTGCATGTAGGGCCTAGTGAGCTAACTGGAAAACCTTTGAAAATGATTGAGAAAAAGCTAACACACAAGCACATGGAGATGTACACTTGATGGTGTTGGCACATTTGCAAAGGAGAAGGTGTTGGAGTTGATTTTGATCAACTTGGTGAAGAGAAAAAGGTTTTTCGGTGTTGTCCGGATACTAGGATGGCTCTTGGAGTGGAATACTACTTTGATCCATTGTGAACTGGATCAAGTGCTTTAGTGGGTTGTGTAGCCCTCTGAGTAAGCTTTCCAAAATGTCTAAGATCATCGAAATCGGAGTTCAGAGCTAAGAGATATCGCCGTTTTACCGAAGAGTGGTCTGTGACCGGACTCGTGACCGGACGCGTCCGGTCAGCACATGCGCGTCCGGTCAGCGCGTCCGGTCAGTGTTTTTCACAGGCGAAAGTGACCAGACGCTGCAGCGAGTCCGGTCAGTGATGACCGGACGCGTCCGGTCGCGTCGGGAGCTTGCTGGAATCTCTCTGTTCGCTGTTTCGCTGCGACCTGCGCGTCCGGTCCCGTTAGTGACCACCGCGTCCGGTCAATACAAGTTTATACACATGAAAACTAGCCATTGGAGCACGCTACTGACCTGCGCGTCCGGTCAGTTTCGACTGGCGCGTCCGGTCATCCCGAAAAATGCTCAGTGGAGTGGCAACGGCTCTATTTGTATGGGATGCTTATAAATACTCGTTGGCCGGCCCTTGGGGAGCTCTCTTGGCATTTCTAACACTCTTGTGCATCCTTTGAGCTAAAGCTTCTCCTCCCACTCATCTCTCTTGATTGATTGTAAATCAAAAGTGAGATTGAGTGATCCCAAAGTGCATTGCATAGCTTGAGGGCATCTAGTGGCACTTGTGGGTGGTTTAGCCGGTGGATTTCTTGTTACTCTTGGAGAGTACCGCTCCTAGCCGGCTTGGAGATTGTTGGAGGCGTTGGCAAGAGAAGGTGATTGTTCTTGGCCACCTCCGGTTGATTGTGAGAGGTTCTTGTGCTTTCCTCGGCGGGACGCCAAAAGCAACTCTAGTGGAATGCGTGTGTCATTGAGTTACCTCACTTGAGAGTGGTGTCTTGCGGTGCCTTGCGGGGCGTGTCTTGAGGGGCAAGTGACTTGAGGGTCACACCGGGAAACCATCTAAGTGTTGGTCGACACAACCGGTGACGTAGCTTGTCGGTGCACAAGTGAACACTGGGTGAACAAAAATATTGTGTCTCTTGTCTCCCGGTGATTGGTCTTCATATTGTGTTATTGTCAATATTGATTGATTGTATATCATCTTGGTGATTGGCAGCATCTTCTCTTCACCGTCGGTATAAGAATCACAATCCTTTCTCTTGCACTTACTTTTACTAGATTATCTTGTGTAGCTCTAGTGTTAGCTTTGCTAGTAGTGTTGTTAGCTTGTTCTCTAGTGTAAAATTAGTGACATAGCTCTTGTGTGAACTAGAGATCATAATCTACTAGACTTGTGGATAGGAGGCTTGCATCACAACCTTTGGCTAAGCAAAACTCGCTTTACGCCGTTTGTTATTCTAACAAGTTTGCTTAGTGGTATTTGTAGAATTTTTTATAGGCTATTCACCCCCCTCTAGCCATCTAGGACCTTACAAGTGGTATTGGAGCCGTGGTCACCGTTTCAATCAAGGCTTAACATCCTTCGGTGTAAAAAATGGCTCAAATTGTGTTCAATCATGTTGGGGGCAAGCCACCGTTCTTTGATGGTGTTAGTTCTTTTGCTCATTGGAAGAGAAAAATGACAATGTACCTTGGTTCTATTCATGAGAGAGTATTGCAAGTCATCGAGAATGATTTTGCTATCATTGATCCCGATCATCTCACCGATGAGGATAGAGCAAAAAGAACATGCAATAGAATGGCTCTCAATACACTCTACAATGGTATTGACACAAAAGTGTTTGAGGGCATCAAGGATTTGGAATTGGCTAGTGAAGTATGGACAAGGTTGAGTGAGACATATGAAGGCACTAAGGTTGTGAAGAGTGCTAAGCTATATGGGCTCAAGAGTGAGTTTGAGAACTTCAAGAAAAAGGATGATGAAACAATCATTGAAATGTTTCATAGATTGCAAGTGATAGTCAATGATCTCAAGAGCTTAGGGCACAAGACTCAAGATCAAGATTTTTGTCACAAGTTCTTATTGAGCTTACCTAGAAGATTCAAGATGTTGATCATGATGTTGCAAAGAGATGGGCTTGAAGCAATGAAGCCTAATGATTTGCTTGGTGAAGTATTGACCTATGACAAATATGATCAAGATGTTGATGACAAGGAGGAGGTGGAAGAGGAGAAGAAGAAGAAGACCGTGGCATTCAAGGCCACCTCCTCCAAGGGCAAAGCTACCATCATTGAAGAAGAAGAAGACAACAATGAAGATGGAGAATTTGAAATTGATGATGAGGCACTTGCTCTTGTAGTCAAGAAGATGGGTCACATGTTCATCAAGAGAAGAGGCTTTAAGAAGAGAAATGACAACTTCAAAAGAAATGAGCAATAAAGGAAGTGCTTCAATTGTGATAGCACCGAACACCTTCAAGCCGAATGTCCCTATGACAAGAAGAAGAACAACAAGAGGGACAAGTTCGAGAAGAAGAAGAGAGAAGCCAAGATGATATTCAAGAAAGGCAAAAATAGTGTCTATGTGGTCACTTGGGAAAGTGATGAAGAAGAAGAAAAAGAAGAATCATCCAACAAGGCTTTTGCTTCCATTGCTATCAACAAGAAGCCATCACTATTTGATTTATCTTCTTCATGCTTCATGGCTAAAGAAGCTAAGGTATTATATGATGAGAGTGATAACGAAAGTGAAATGGAATATGCTCATGATAGTGATAATGATAATGAAAATAATGATGATGAACCAACTAAAGAACAACTATATGACTTGATGCAACAAACTAGAGACATAGCTATTGCCAAGGACAAGGAGTGTAAGAAGCTTTCAATGAAAGTAGCAATACTTAAGAAAGTCCTTAGTGAGCTTAAGACCACTCATGAGAGTCTAGTGGAAGACCATGAGGATCTTGGTAAGGCTCATTCCAAGCTTGAAAAGGCTCACTCATTGCTACTTGAGCAACAAGCAAAGAAGAAGGTTGTTGTATCATGTGATATAGGCGTTACATGTGATATAATTGATGAATCCTTTTATGAACCTATCATCATGTCAAATGCTAATCCTTCTTGTAGCTCTTCATTCACCACCACCGACTCTACCTTCACTACTAGTGATGGTTTCACTTATGATGCCTCACTAATGGTTGAGAATGAGACTCTCAAAAAGGAGGTGGATGAGCTCACTCACGCCCTAGGCAAGGCCTATGGTGGTGAGGCCCGCTTGCTTAAGTGCTTGGGTAGCCAAAGGTTCTCTCTTAACAAAGAGGGATTGGGCTACACCCCCAAGAAAGGCAAGTCGGCCTTTGCAACTCTAAAGCCTAGCTTTGTGAAGGGCAATGGTTGGTTTTGCAATAGATGCAAGCAAGTTGGGCACCTAGAGCATAATTGCAATAAAAAGAACCAAAGCAAGAACCTTGTTAATGCTATACCTTTTGATTCTTGCTATGTACTTACCAAGAGTGTGAAGGGTGTGCAAGCTAAGTTTATTGGTACGCCAATTGTGGGCCCAAAGAAGAAGGCTATTTGGGTACCAAAGAGCTTAGTTACTAACCTACAAGGACCCAAGCAAAAGTGGGTACCTAAGCTTCATTGACTTGCTTGTAGGTCAATTACAAAGCCGAAGGAAGGCATTAGATTATTGATAGTGGGTGCACTCTACACATGACCGATACATCAAGAATGTTTGACTCAATCAATGACAATGATAGTGGTGTTGATTCTATCACATTTGGCAATAACAAGAAAGGCAAGGTTATTGGCTTAGGAAAGATTGCAATATCAAATGACATGAGTACCTCCAATGTGTTGCTAGTTGAAAGCTTGGATTTCAATCTTCTATCCGTGGCACAAATATGTGATCTAGGCTACAAATGCATTTTTAGGGTTGATGATGTGAAAGTTATTAGTGTGGATGGTTCAAATGTGGCATTCAAGGGTTTTAGATATGAGAATCTCTACCTAGTTGACTTCAATGCTAGAGAAACTTCTTTGACAACTTGCTTAATCTCCAAATCAAGCATGGGTTGGCTTTGGCATAGAAGGCTTGGTCATGTTGGCATGAAACAATTGAAGAAGCTTACAACTCACAATCTTATCAATGGTTTGAAAGATGTTGAATTTGAGAAGAATAAACTTTGTAGTGCATGTCAAGCCGGGAAGCAAGTTGGAAGCTCACATCCAAAGAAGAGTACAATGAGCACATGCAAAGCATTTGATTTGATGCACATGGATCTATTTGGACCAACAACATACACAAGAATAGGCGGCAACAAGTATGGCTTTGTCATAGTGGATGATTTCACAAGATTCACATGGGTATTCTTTCTAAATGACAAAAGTGAAGTGTTCGACACCTTCAAGACATTTCTCACTAGAGTTCACAATGAGTTTGAGATTAGAATCAAGAAAGTGAGAAGTGACAATGGAAGTGAGTTCAAGAATACAAGAATTGAAGAACTTTGTGATCACTATGACATTGGACATCAATTCTCGGCCAAGTACACTCCACAATCAAACGGCCTAGTTGAGAGGAAGAATAGAACATTGCTTGATATGGCTAGATCAATGCTTCATGAGTACAATGTGAGTCAATCTTTTTGGGATGAAGCAATCAATACCGCTTGCTACTACATCAATATACTATATTATCATCCATTACTAGAGAAGACCCCTTATGAGCTACTTCATGGAAGAAAGCCCAATATTTCTTACTTTAGGGTATTTGGTTGCAAATGCTATATCTTGAAGAAGGGCACTGGATTAGGGAAGTTTGACAAGAGATGTGATGAGGGGTTCCTACTTGGTTATTCAACTACAAGCAAAGCTTATAGAGTTTGGAACAACTCTAGTGGCATTCTAGAAGAAGTCCATGATGTGCAATTTGATGAAACTAATGGGTCACAAGATGAAGAAGAGAATCTAGATGATGTTGGTGGAACTCAATTAGTGGAAGCAATGAAGAACATGGACATTGGGGACATTAGAGCAAAGCAAGTAATTGATATTCAAGATGATGATAAAGATCAAGTGCTAAATTCTCCATTCAAGCTAGCTAGTGACTCTCAAGTGCAAGATCTTGGTGCTAGTACATCTCATCAAGATACATCAAGTGATCAACCAAGCTCAAGCAATCAAGTGCAAGTACTCCAACCACAACATGTTGCAAGAGATCACCCCATTGATAGTGTTATTGGTGATATTAGAAGTGGTGTGCAAACAAGATCAAGATTGGCTATGTTTTGTGATCATGCATCATTTGTATCAACCATAGAACCAAAGAAGATAGAAGAAGCTTTGAGGGATGCCAATTGGATCATGGCTATGCAAGAAGAGCTTAACAATTTCACAAGAAATGATGTTTGGGAGTTGATAGAAAGGCCAAATGACTACAATGTGATTGGAACCAAGTGGGTGTTTAAAAACAAGCAAGATCAAGATGGCATTGTAGTGAGAAACAAAGCAAGACTAGTTGCTCAAGGTTACACTCAAGTTGAAGGTCTTGACTTTGATGAGACATATGCTTCCGTGGCAAGATTGGAGGCAATAAGGATTCTATTGGCTTATGCTTGTGCACACAACATCAAACTATATCAAATGGATGTCAAAAGTGTATTTCTCAATGGGATTATCAATGAGTTAGTCTTCGTTGAGCAACCGCCCGGATTTGAAGATGACAAGAAACCCAACCATGTGTACAAGTTGAAGAAGGCCTTATATGGCTTAAAGCAAGCACCTAGAGCATGGTATGAGAGGCTAAGGGATTTTCTTCTCTCTAAGGGATTCAAGATGAGTAAGGTTGATATAACTCTATTCACCAAGAAGATTGGGAATGATCTATTCATAGTGCAAATATATGTTGATGACATTATCTTTGGATCAACTGATCAAGCTTATTGTGAAGAATTTGGTGCTATGATGGCCAAAGAGTTTGAAATGTCTATGATTGGTGAACTTAGCTACTTCCTTGGTCTCCAAGTCAAGCAATTGAAGAATGAGACATTTGTGAGTCAAGGGAAATACATAAGGGACATGTTGAAGAAGTTTGGAATGCAAGATGCAAAGCCAATTTCAACTCCAATGGGTACAAATGGAAATTTGGATAGTGATCTTGATGGCAAAATGGTGAATCAAAAGGAATATCGGTCCTTGATTGGAAGTCTACTCTATGTCACCGCATCAAGGCCGTATGTCATGTTTAGTGTTTGCATGTGTGCTAGATATCAAGCCTCACCTAGAGAAAGTCATCTCACGGTCGCAAAGAGAATATTGAGGTACTTGAAGCAAACAAGAGATGTTGGACTATGGTATCCCAAGGGGTCAAAGTTTGAATTGATTGGATATTCGGACTCCGACTATGGGGGTTGCAAGATCAATAGAAAGAGCACAAGTGGCACATGTCAATTACTTGGAAGATCACTTGTGTCATGGTCCTCAAAGAAATAAAATAGTGTGGCAATCTCTACCGCCGAAGCCGAATATGTGAGTGCGGGGAGTTGTTGTGCACAATTACTATGGATGAAATCAACTTTGAAGGATTATGGCCTCAACTTCAAGAATGTGCCATTGCTATGTGACAATGAAAGTGCAATCAAGATGACACAAAACCCGGTTCAACATGGAAGAACAAAGCATATTAACATAAGGCATCATTTCATTAGAGATCATCAACAAAAGGGAGATATTGCCATTAAAAGTGTTGGCACCGATGATCAACTTGCCGATATTTTCACTAAGCCACTTGATGAAAAGAGGTTTTGCAAGCTAAGGAATGAATTGAACATTCTTGATTTCTCAAACATGAGTGTTGACGGTTCTTAAGTATCAATTTTAATTATCCAATAAATAAGGAAAAGGACCTATATGCAAGCAACACCTAGAATTAGGGTTTGATCTGACAAAATTCCACGAGTTTTGTTGTTTATCTGTTTCTGCAGGGGGTTATCAGGAAATACAAAGGAAAGGCCCACACGTCGGAATTACATAGAGATATTAACGTGTTCACCGATTTTCTATCATCTAGAAGACTCCAGAAGCCACGGGATCGAACGGGAGGCCGAACGGGCCCAGGACCAGGGCGCCCGCCCTGGACCCTGGGGCGCCCGCCCTAGGTCTGCAACCAATCAGGATGAGTCTCGCGGATTATGCCCCACCGACCTAAAGGATCAAGGAAAACCGTGCGATTAATGTCGGTTTGATCCGACGGCCCAGGTTCACTTGAAGGGACTATATAAGCAGGACCCCTGGCCCCTGGAGAGGAGAATCCAAGTCCATTATTTTCATATTTTCCAGAGAGGATTCAGAGAGAGAGGTTCCCTTAGGGTTCCCACCTCATTAGGGCTTAGCATCCAATGTGAGATTAGACTTAGTTCTTCTAGATTGAGAGAGATAGAGTGGAGGTATAGATCGAAGGAAGCCCGGCCTGTCGGTGACTACTTCGAGGTTGTACCTGCAGGATCAAGTTCTCCTAACCCAAGGCTTGCTCCTAGGATTCTTCAGTATTTCGACTTCTAAATTTTAGTAAGTTCTTTGTTTTATTGTTCTTTGGTTTATGAGTTTACTTTAATCTCTTCGCATAGAGTTTAGCGTAATCATCTCTAGTGTAAACGAGGTGTTTGGGCTAGGATACTCATAGATATCCCCTGTCTAGCCGGACCGTGGTAGTAGCGAGGAACGTGACATTTCCGTAGCTACCTTTGTATTCCATATCCCATTAGCAGGATCGATAGGGTTTATAGGTGCGGGTCGAACATCCTTTGAGGTGTCTAGATTCCGTGAGCCTCCCCAATAGAGCAGTAGATCATCCTTACCAAGGTTAGAACGAGAGTGCAGTTGCAGTCTTCTCTATACATCACTCACATCAAATCACAGTGGTTGTAGCCTAAAAGTTAGTAGTAATAGATTTGGTTAGTCAGATGCACGCTTTCTCCTAGTGGTAAAAAAATAAATACGATACTCTGGATAACATCTCGGGTGAAGTGCTCACCGATATCCGTGCGCTTGCGGATCATTTCCTAATTGCGTTACCAAATATCAATAAGCATTTCTGGCGCCGTTGCCGGGGAGAAAGACGGTTTGCTGAGATAACCTTGAATCTTACTACTAGCTTGTACCTATACTTTTATCTTTCTTTATCTTTTTATTCCTTATCTTTTCTTTATTCTTACCTTATGGAGAACCAAGATTCTAAATCAATCTATCAATTTGCAACACCTTCGGAAACTGACCTTTTACCATGGAGTCATCATAGCCTATCCAAACATCCCAGTATAGGTTAAGTTCAAGGTTAATTGCCATGATTGAGAACCTATCCTTTTCGGAAAAGGAAGACAAAAATCCTTACCTTCATATTAGAGATTTTGAGCAAACATGCGATTGTCTTCGCATTGAAGGCATTTCTGATAAGACTTTACGTTGGAAGCTTTTTTCCTTTTTCCTTAAGAGGAGAAGCTAGACGATGGTATAGTCAGAAGGTAAGTCAACAACGAGGTGAATGGGGAGTCTTACGAGCCAACTTCTGTTTAGATTTTTATTCCCTCGATCGTATCGCCGACCTTAGACTCGAAGTTCTGTCTTTTAAACAAAAAGAAAATGAAACTTTGGGAAAATCCTGGAAACGTTTTTCTGATCTTTTAGAATCTGGTCCAAAACTCAATATTGAAGACCCTATTCTCCTTTTTCATTTCTTTCGAGGTCTTCGGAAAGATCATAAACAAATGCTACATACAATGTCTAGAGGTTCTTTCTTTCGTATCCCTACTGATGAAGCTAGAGCGATCCTAGATAGAATCCTAGAAGCTGAGATGGATAATACCCTCCATGATGAAACCTACGAAGCCGAAGTAGACACTCTGCCGAATTCTTCACCTACTTCAGCTATCCCAAGTTTTGAACCACAAAAGGAAGAAATTCCACCACCTGATTTCATGCTGAATATAGAATCCTATCTTTTTGCCGATTTTGGAAACATTTCAAACTACCATTCTATAGACAAACCCCAAAGCGGCCATTATAGCATTTGTTTACCAAGTGAATATCAATTGAGAGAGCTTATCTCAGTCATGAGTAGCGAATGGTTGGAGGAGTTAGAGCTTTCCTCTGAAGTGATCCGTTTGGATACACCTCCTATCACTATACGCTGTGCTTATGATTCTGATCAATTTGATGCTCTCTATAATCCTGTTGTGGGGATCAATATCATGTCTGAAGCTTTTGCACTTAAATTATTTGGAAAATTAATTTTAACCCCCACAACAAAGTTCATGAAGGAATCTTCGGGACGATTGGTCCCCAGTCTTGGAATTGTGAATGTCCTACCCTTTATGGTAGAAGGCTCCATGATTCATTTGAACTTTTATATCTTTGATACATGGGACTTTGACCTGTTGATAGGACAACCATTTAGAAGACTCCTTTATGAAGGTCAAACTGGAAAGCTACACATTTCTTTTGGAAAGGATTTTAAATTCCCTATGACAATTTCTCACTCCTTGAATAATAAGATCGAGTCATCTCTTTTGCCTGATCCTATGGAAGAGGTAAAAGCTGCGTCTCTAGAGCTTTTAAATGAATCAGACTTAGAAGAAGAAGCCCCTTTCTTCATAGAAGAGGAAGCTGAACCTTCTGAACCTGAACCTTTAGATGAGTTTGCAGAAACACCCAGACCTCCTATAGAACTTAAAACTTTACCACCCGGTCTTATCTATGCTTTCCTAAATAATAATCCAGAGTTTCCTGTGATCATTAGTAATAAACTCACTCAGGAACAAAACTCTGTGATTAATGACCGTTTTAGAAAAACATCACTCAGTCTTTGGCTACTCACTTCAAGATCTTACAGGAATCAGTCCTATGATTTGCACCCATCGCATTCCGACAGATCCTTCTGTTTCACCTTCTCGGGAACCCCAACGTAGACTCAACAACGCGATGAGAGAAGTAGTTAAAAAGGAAGTTATAAAGTTGCTGCATGCAGGGATTATATATCCTGTGCCGCATAGTGAGTGGGTGAGCCCTGTTCAAGTTGTGCCTAAAAAGGGAGGCATGACTGTTGTTACAAATGAGAAGAACGAGCTAATTCCGCAACGCACCGTCACAGGGTGGCGGATGTGCATTGACTATAGAAAACTGAATAAAGCTACGAAAAAGGATCACTTTCCTTTACCTTTTATAGATGAGATGTTAGAGCGGTTAGCGAACCATTCGTTCTTCTGTTTCTTGGATGGATATTCAGGGTACCACTAGATCTTGATCCATCCTGATGATCAAAGCAAAACCACTTTTACCTGTTCATACGGAACTTATGCTTATCGTAGAATGTCTTTTGGGCTATGTAATGCACCAGCTTCTTTTCAAAGATGCATGATGTCTATATTTTCTGATATGATTGAAGAGATTATGGAAGTTTTTATGGATGATTTTTCTGTTTATGGAAAAACTTTTGATAATTGTCTTGAAAACTTAGACAAGGTTTTGCAAAGATGCAAAGAAAAGCACTTAGTCCTTAACTGGGAAAAATGTCATTTTATGGTTAGGGAAGGAATAGTGCTAGGACACCTAGTGTCTGAAAGAGGTATTGAGGTAGATAAAGCTAAAATTGAAGTAATAGAACAACTACCTCCACTTGTGAATATAAAAGGAATTCGAAGCTTTCTTGGCCATGCTGGTTTTTATCGCAGATTCATAAAAGATTTTTCATTTATTGCTAGACCACTCACTCTTTTGCTAGCCAAGGATGCTCCTTTCGAATTTGATGATGCATGTTTAAAAGCTTTTGAATTATTAAAGAATGCACTCATCTCTGCACCAATCATTCAACCCCCTGATTGGTCGTTGCCTTTTGAAATTATGTGTGATGCTAGTGATTATGCTGTGGGGGCAGTTTTGGGGCAAACAAAAGACAAGAAGCATCATGCAATTGCTTACGCCAGTAAAACTTTGACAGGAGCTCAACTTAATTATACAACCACTGAAAAAGAGCTTCTGGATGTTGTCTTTGCCATCGATAAATTTAGATCTTACTTAGTAGGAGCTAAAATAATTGTTTACACTGATCATGCTGCACTAAAATATTTGCTCACTAAAAAAGATGCTAAACCTCGCCTAATTAGATGGATCTTGTTACTCCAAGAATTTGACTTAGAAATAAAAGATAAAAAGGGAGTAGAAAATTCTGTTGCTGATCACTTGTCTAGAATGCACTTTAAGGATCCACAGGAAACACCCATTAATGATTCACTCCGGGACGACATGCTCTATGGAATCAACAGGTCTGACCCCTGGTATGCAGATATTGTTAATTTTATGGTTTCAGGGTATGTACCACCAGGAGCGAACAAGAAGAAGCTTATTCAAGAAAGTCGTTCACACATATGGGATGAGCCATACCTCTTCCGAGTATGCGCTGATGGCTTACTCAGAAGGTGTGTGACCACTGAGGAAGGGTGGAAGATCATCGACAGATGCCATTCATCATCATACGGAGGTCATTATGGAGCATTCCGTACACATTCAAAGATCTGGCAATGTGGATTCTATTGGCCTACAATGTATGAAGACACAAGGCAATATATCAGAAGATATGGGCCATGTCAAAGGCACGGAAACATAAATACAAGAGATGCTATGCCACTCACCAACAACCTTCAGATTGAGCTCTTTGATGTTTGGGGAATAGACTACATGGGTCCATTTCCTCCATCAAAGAAGTGTGAATTCATCTTGGTGGCAGTTGACTACGTCTCCAAGTGGGTAGAAGCACTACCTTGCAAGTGTGCCGACAATATTAATTCAAAGAGGATGTTTGAAGAGATTATATTTCCAAGATTTGGAGTCCCTAGGGTGGTGATAAGTGATGGGGGATCACACTTCATCGACAAACGCTTTGAGCATTATCTAGCAAAACATGGAATCCGTCACAACGTTGCTACCCCATATCATCCTCAGACAAGTGGCCAAGCAGAGACTTCCAACAAGCAAATCAAGAACATTCTTCAGAAAACAGTAAATGAGATGGGAACAGCATGGAAAGAAAAGTTACCCGATGCACTCTGGGCATACCGGACAGCATACAAGACCCCAATTGGAATGACCCCATACCAATTGGTGTACGGGAAGACTTGCCACTTGCCTGTTGAACTAGAGTTCAAAGCACACTGGGCCATAAGAAGATGGAATATGGACCTAGATGTTGCTGGAGATCATAGAAGAATGCAACTATCAGAATTGGAAGAATGGCGAGAGAAAGCATATCACAATTCGAAGATCTACAAAGAAAGAGTCAAAAGATGGCATGACAAGAGGATCAAGAAGAAGGAGTTCTCACCCGGAGATAAGGTATTACTTTTTAATTCCAGGGTGAAGCTTTTCGGGCATGGAAAACTCCGGAGTAAATGGGAAGGACCATACAAGGTAGTCAATTCATCATCCCACGGAGCTATTACACTTCAAAACGACGAAGGTACGTTATTCAAGGTAAATGGTCAACGTCTTAAATTATTTTTAGAACCCAATAAAGAATTAGAAGAAATAGACGTGATCCATTTTTACCTTCCGATGGAGAATTAAAGCCCGACCTTTTTAATCTGACGTTTTTAGGCCACGTATATATTTTTTGGGATAAAAATACTTCTAGAAACACGCTCGAGCAAGCGGGCCCACAGAGGAGGCAGGCCCAGGGCGGGCGCCCTGAGGATGAGGGCGGGCACCCTGCCCTGGTGTCCCCTCGGCCCCGGCCTCTTCCGACGTGCTTTCCTCATCTATGGTTATCCAGAAAATTCCGCGAATGGGTTGTTACGCACGCCCGGTAGCGGGATGGATCTATGGAAACTCTAGAGGCACTTTTTGAAACCTATATAAACAGACCCCTGACGTCAGCTTTCAACACCAATTCATTCAATCCTTCTCTCCTCCTCAATTAGAACTTGTCTAGTTCCTTGCTTCTCCAATGGCCGACAAGACCCACCGCAACTGGGAGATCGTCCCTTACGACCTCAACCACAAGCCCAAGGATGACCCCGACGCCTACGTCCCGGCCAACACAGAGCGACAGCTAGCAGCCCCACCATCAAACCAGCGCAGCTCAATCTCATCCTACTACGCCCAACCAGTTCTTACTGCACCACCGCAGCCCCTTCTTCTCAAGGGACCGTCGTCCAAGCAAGAAGCCATCGTCAAGGTACCAGCCGGCACGAAAATCCTGCCACCTAAACCCACTGAGCGGGTTGTAGGCGTCAAGACCAACCGGAGCGGCGAGATCAGCAGCGTCCACTACACTACGGAGAAGGAGAGGCCCCGCTTCGAAGGAGTTAGGACAACAAAAGTTCGCTTCATCCCACCAAAGGAAGCTCCTAAGCACGCTCTCAATTCGTTTGAGACACCACCGAAGCGCAGCAGGACCATAGTAGATGTGGATGAGGACATTAGGACAGCAAATAGACATATTATGGAACTTCAGTCCACAGTTAGCTCCCTTAGTAGGCAGGTCTCCAACCTGAACACTACTGTGCTCGCGCTTAAACGTGACCTTTCTGATGCCCTTGCTAGGATCAGGGATTTAGAGCAACACTGAGCTATCTAGATTAGACCTTGAGGCAGTGTGTCTTAGTCTTCATCATTAGATTCAATTCAGTTTAGATTAGTTCGCTTCATTAGTCAGTGTAATAAATGCCTCAAGACAAATAAAGATTATTATTATTATTATACCTCGTGTATCTCCACTTTATTTTTATGCAAGAAAGCAGGAAACAAGTATGGGGGAATCCCCCCGACATGGTAAATGCACTTCGATTGCACCACTCCACGATTCAGGTACATACTCTGCACGCTTTATTTACATATATACAAATACATATTGGGCTGTGTAGAATATTGTTCCTAACATGATAATTTAAAAAGACAAAAATATTTTTAATCATGATCAATCTCACTCTGTGATATTTCTGAAAACCTGTATTTATTGAAAATCATTTTAAAAACCATGTGTTACTCAAGTCATTGTGGAATGTGAGATGGTAGAATATGAGTATCTTATTCTTGAAATCTTTGTCGCTTGGAGATTTTCTTTTCAAAAACTTCAAAAATATAGCTACCATCCTCAATATTTTATATGCCTGATAAACCTAAAAATATTAATTTGCTTTGTATTGAGTTTGTGCAAAACGAGTTAGACCCTTGTTGAGAGATTTATCATGCTCCCAAGATCAAGACATTTTTATTCAGAAAGATTCACTCTTCCGAAGTATTATTGCATTAGAGGCATGGGCTATGCAAAAATATATTTTGAGGAAATAAAAAGGAGCAAGTGCTCGACAACCTCACAGAAAAATAGACAAGTGTCCGGAAGTAGAATTAGGGGTACCTCAGTATCCACCTGAAAAAAATGAGATGATAAAAATATATATGGTAAAAAGAAAATGATAGCCCATGGTCCCTCTAATAAGCAATATGCCAGTAAGAGTTGATAAGTTTTAATTTTCAAAGTCTTTGATCTAAGAGTATGGCATTCCTCTCCTCGGATCCCGTTTTGACCCAGGCAATATATGCAAAGTAAGTATGCTTGAGAATTTCTACAAATTAAAACAGCCTCAGTGAGATATACAAAAGATAAATGAGTGATCTGAGAGCCCCTATGAGGATAAAGGTATGCTAAGTTTTCTATTCAAAAATATATAAAAAAACTCCAAGTGACAGGGTTGAGAAGAAGAAAGGATCTCTACTTCAACCATATATTTCCCTGACTACAGTGCACAGTGGACATTCACAACACCCTGCAGGTATAAAAAGAATGCTTTACAATGTTTCAACCCCAGTTATTTTTCTGAACCATCCTTTTCTCGAGGACGAGTAAAAGCCTAAGTATGAGGGTATTTGTTGACGGTTCTTAAGTATCAATTTTAATTATCCAATAAATAAGGAAAAGGACCTATATGCAAGCAACACCTAGAATTAGGGTTTGATCTGATAGAATTCCATGACTTTTGTTGTTTATCTGTTTCTACAGGGGGTTATCAGGAAATACAAAGGAAAGGCCCACACGTCGGAATTACATAGAGATATTAACGTGTTCACCGATTTTCTATCATCTAGAAGACTCCAGAAGCCACGGGATCGAACGGGAGGCCGAACGGGCCCGGGACCAGGGCGCCCGCCCTGGACCCTGGGGCGCCCGCCCTAGGTCTGCAACCAATCAGGATGAGTCTCGCGGATTATACCCCACCGACCTAAAGGATCAAGGAAAACTGTGCGATTAATGTCGGTTTGATCCGACGGCCCAGGTTCACTTGAAGGGACTATATAAGCAGGACCCCTGGCCCCTGGAGAGGAGAATCCAAGTCCATTATTTTCATATTTTCTAGAGAGGATTCAGAGAGAGAGGTTCCCTTAGGGTTCCCACCTCATTAGGGCTTAGCATCCAATGTGAGATTAGACTTAGTTCTTCTAGATTGAGAGAGATAGAGTGGAGGTATAGATCGAAGGAAGCCCGGCCTGTCGGTGACTACTTCGAGGTTGTACCTGCAAGATCAAGTTCTCCTAACCCGAGGCTTGCTCCTAGGATTCTTCAGTATTTCGACTTCTAAATTCTAGTAAGTTCTTTGTTTTATTGTTATTTGGTTTATGAGTTTACTTTAATCTCTTCGCGTAGAGTTTAGAGTAATCATCTCTAGCGTAAACGAGGTGTTTGGGCTAGGATACTCATAGATATCCCCTGTCTAGCCGGACCGTGGTAGTAGCGAGAAACGTGACATTTCCGTAGCTACCTTTGTATTCCATATTCCGTTAGCAGGATCGATAGGGTTTATAGGTGCGGGTCGAACATCCTTTGAGGTGTCTAGATTCCGTGAGCCTCCCCAATAGAGCAGTAGATCATCCTTACCAAGGTTAGAACGAGAGTGCAGTTGCAGTCTTCTCTATACATCGCTCACATCAAATCACAGTGGTTGTAGCCTAAAGGTTAGTAGTAATAGATTTGGTTAGTCAGATGCACGCTTTCTCCTAGTGGTAAAAAAATAAATACGATACTCTGGATAACATCCCGGGTGAAGTGCTCACCGATATCCGTGCGCTTGCGGATCATTTCCTAATTGCGTTACCAAATATCAACAATGAGTTGAATGCACCCCACCCACTTATTGACATGCCTCTCCTTCGACATTGCAAGGTAAAGTTGATTGACATATCATTCATCCTATGCTAAGGACTTGCTAGAGCATATAGACATATTAAGTGGTATGCATGAGCATTCATGATAAATCAAATGAATTTGATGGATATATGTTACCACTATTGTCTCTATGTTTGTTTTGATCTAGTGGTGGCATATGACATGTTTGTGAGCTTGCACACCTAGTGTTGAATCTAGAAGATTTGCTATAAGTGTTTAATTCAACATAGGCAAGATAACCCTTATTAGGAGGTGTGAAGAAGCTTATCTTTGGTTCAAATCGAATTAAATATCTTTGGCAAGTGTTCTAGGTTGAACCAAATTTGATAAATTTTAACCTACTCCATCAAACTTTTTTTCTTCTCTCCACAATTTGATCCCATTTTTGGGTAAGTTGTTGACAAAGGGGGAGAGAAAAAGATGATTCAACATGATAAAGGGGTAAATAAAATTTTTGATGCACACAAGTAGGGGGAGCAAGCTCATGAACAAAGTTGTTGTATTTGTTTGTGCATTTTCATATGACTTGCTCATTGCACATGTATTTAAAGTCAATATACATGCTTGTGTGATGCAATGCTAGTATAGATCTTGGATGTTGAAATGATCTACTAGCATGCATAGGAATAGTTTACACGTGGTATCTAGACATGCCTAAAGTTTTTACAAGTGGTCTAAGAACCTTTACATATAATGTTGATCTTACGAGGTTCTTGAGTTTTGTTGGATGTCTAGTTACTTCATGATGCAAAGGATGGTGTAAAAGGCAACTCCGATTGGTATCATGCTTCAAAGGTCCATTTCTTACACCTTAGCATCATTTTGGTAGAATTACTCTCTCAACACTTCTATCCATGCATATGTGCAAAGCTTTCAATCCAAACTCTATGCACATATGTAGGGGGAGCTAATGCTATCAAAACCGAGCTTGTGATAATTGTCCAAATTTTACTTATGAGCAAAATGATTGGACAAGTACGATAAGTTCAAAACTTTTATTATCAAAATCATCTTTGTGAGGGTTGTCATCAATTACCAAAAAGGGGGAGATTGAAAGTCCCTAGTTTGGTTTTGGCTAATTGATGAAACCTAGGACTAACCTTTGTATCTAAGTGGATGATTTAGATAAAGGTGGTCATTGAATATGAGACATGACATTGACTCATATGACCAAAATGGTGAAGACCAAGATGAGGCTTGGCTCGATGGACCGGTTGTGAAGGTGAAGGGCTAGTCGAGGCTTCGAAGCGAAGGACCATGCGATGGTGAAGCTTGAGCAAGACTTGGCGCTGATGGACCGATGCAACGGTGAAGAGCAAGTGAAGTCAAGGTCGATGGATCGAGACGGTCATGTGATGATATAAAGTGGATCATATCATTTGGAGAAACAAAACGGGCTCAAGGCAAAGGTATAACCATAGGGCCATTTTGTTTTACACTCAAGACACTATAGAGGGTGTGAGTGGTTTAGGGTCGATAGCCGAACTATTAAGAGGGGAAGTCTTATCGGTTATTCGACGCACGGGTGCCACTAGGTGAATTCATGAAGTACATTGCATGTAGGGCCTAGTGAGCTAACTGGAAAACCTTTGAAAATGATTGAGAAAAAGCTAACACACAAGCACATGGAGATGTACACTTGATGGTGTTGGCACATTTGCAAAGGAGAAGGTGTTGGAGTTGATTTTGATCAACTTGGTGAAGAGAAAAAGGTTTTTCGGTGTTGTCCAGACACTAGGATGGCTCTTGGAGTGGAATACTGCTTTGATCCATTGTGAACTAGATCAAGTGCTTCAGTGGGTTGTGTAGCCCTCTGAGTAAGCTTTCCAAAATGTCCAAGATCATCGAAATTGGAGTTCGGAGCTAAGAGATATCACCGTTTTACCGAAGAGTGGTCTGTGACCGGACTCGTGACCGGACGCGTCCGGTCAGCACATGCGTGTCCAGTCAGTGTTTTTCGCGGGCGAAAGTGACCGGACGCTGCAGTGAGTCCGGTCAGTGATGACCGGACGCGTCCGGTTGCGTCGGGAGCTTGTTGGAACCTCTCTGTTCGCTGTTTCGCTGCGACCTGCGTGTCCGGTCCCATTAGTGACCACCGCATCCGGTCAATATAAGTTTATACGCGTGAAAACTAGCCGTTGGAGCACGCTACTGACCTGCGCGTCCGGTCAGTTTCGACCGGCGCGTCCGGTCGTCCCGAAAAATGCTCAGTGGAGTGGCAACGTCTCTATTTGTATGGGATGCTTATAAATACTCGTTGGCCGGCCCTTGGGGAGCTCTCTTGGCATTTCTAACACTCTTGTGCATCCTTTGAGCTAAAGCTTCTCCTCCCACTCATCTCTCTTGCTTGATTGTAAATCAAAAGTGAGATTGAGTGATCCCAAAGTGCATTGCATAGCTTGAGGGCATCTAGTGGCACTTGTGGGTGGTTTAGCCGGTGGATTTCTTGTTACTCTTGGAGAGTACCGCTCCTAGCCGGCTTGGAGATTGTTGGAGGCGTTGGCAAGAGAAGGTGATTGTTCTTGGCCACCTCCGGTTGATTGTGAGAGGTTCTTGTGCTTTCCTCGGCGGGACGCCAAAATCAACTCTAGTGGAATACGCGTGTCATTGAGTTACCTCACTTGATGGTGGTGTCTTGCGGAGCGTGTCTTGAGGGGCAAGTGACTTGAGGGTCACACCGGGAAACCATCTAAGTGTTGGTCGACACAACCGGTGACGTAGTTTGTCGGTGCACAAGTGAATACCGGGTGAACAAAAATATTGTGTCTCTTGTCTTGCGGTGATTGGTCTTCATATTGTGTTGTTGTCAATATTGATTGATTGTATATCATCTTGGTGATTAGCAACATCTTCTCTTCACCGTCGGTATAAGAATCACAATCCTTTCTCTTGCACTTACTGTTACTAGATTATCTTGTGTAGCTCTAGTGGTAGCTTTGCTAGTAGTGTTGTTAGCTTGTTCTCTAGTGTAAAATTAGTGACATAGCTCTTATGTGAACTAGAGATCATAATCTACTAGACTTGTGGATAGGAGGCTTGCATCACAACCTTTGGCTAAGCAAAACTCGCTTTATGCCGTTTGTTATTCTAACAAGTTTGCTTAGTGGTATTTATAGAATTTTTTTATTGGCTATTCACCCCCCTCTAGCCATCTAGGACCTTACACAATCACTATGTTATAATATCTAGAGTTATCAAAGTGGACACATGCGTATGAATTTGATTATTGTGAATAGGTAACAAGGATAGTCCCATGTTATACTTGCCTTTTTCCCAAAGTTAAGCTGCTCAGAATCTTCAACCTTTGTCTCTAATCTTCAGCTTCTGTTATATTTGTTGGTCCTCACTTCCTGGTCTTCATTGCTAACGAACCACGCTTCCTCTACTCGCAGCAACCAAGCAATACAAATGGACAACCAATCAAACAACTAAGAACAATACACCAATCAAAAGAAACACTTTAAAGGAGAGCGCACTAAACGGCATGACTCGTTGCTACGATCACAAAAACGCAAGAACGACAGATAACAGAACTATCGTTAAAAAGAAAAAGACTATCAGAATACTTATATTATAAAAGGAACCACTGCATGCTTGATTTATTTTAGCTAACAAGATCATGGAAAAGTAATTAGTTCAGATTAGACAAATCATATTTGGACTCAACACTGAGTTGAAACTAACCATAGTTTATATATTTTATAAATATTCCCACATAATATTTTATTAAACAAGTTATGCTTTTATATTTGCAAAAGAAATAATTTTGTGAGAGCATCCAAACGCACGTCAAAGTGCTAGCCTAAGCAATTTACAAATTAAAAATATATTTATGTTAGTAGCTAATTATTTTAACATTTATTTACACATACAAAATTGAAATGTACCTCCATGTCGTTTTTAGATTGAAAACTGGTTACGTACCCATTAATCGAATTAATATTTAACAATGAACACAAGAAGTGATGTAGCGGCTATCGGGAGTTTTATGTATTACAATAGAAAAGAAAAGGCTACATGCTTAATTTATTTTAATTGAACAAGACCACGTGAAATACATTAATTTAGATTAGTCACTATATAGTTTAATTAGAAACCGAGCTAAATCTAGTCATGCTTTACTTCTATAAATATGTCTTATATTTATTTAAGTCATTCAAACTATAGCTTGCAAAAGAAATTAAAATATGTGAGAACATTATACGATCGTGTTTAAGCTAGACAAAGTATAATCAAAACATATTTGAGCTTATACTATTCAATTTAATATTTTTTTACAAAAGGACGATGTGGCAACACTATATTACTTTTGATTATTTTATATATAAAGGTACTAGTGGCACATGAACTTTAATCAAGTTAATATTTAGATTCATAAATATGGACACTAACATGCACGCTGTTATCGCGAATCGGAGGTAAAACAGTGATATGGTGCAGGATTGAAGCTGTACGCTGGAAGGGGAATGATGTGCAGACGGGCATGACATCAACACCATCTTTAATCAATAAAAATAATAGACAAGGAGGTGAGGCTGACCTGCTATAAATCGACAAGCAAGAGTTTGCAATTGATGAACAGGAACAACTATGTACGTTGTTGCTGATGGACAGGTTCAGAACAAGGATTGCTACAGCTGAGATGACTTCGTGTTTGCTTGTGAGTGCTCGAACATGGATGCTTCATTAGCTTGTAAACTCGATTGCTGTGGAAAACACTAGCGTCCATTAAACAACCGCAAGACGGCGCCATACGATAGCAGTTTTATAGCTGCTATCTTGTACGACGATTGAACATGGTGATGGACAGCCAGCGACGTCGGGCGGCCGGCATCCATGATAGTCAGCAGGTCATTCGGTTTGGACAGGCGAGATTGCTCCAGCTACTAGGGCAAAGGGCAGCGCCATAGACGGAAGCTTGAATCAGACATCACCGAAAACATGCATGGGAGAGATGAAAAGCTAGCTAGCACGGAGAACTCACCTAGGCGCTTCACGAGGACAAGGAGAGACTCGACGACGACGGGTGGCAACGGCGGCAGCTCTGCTCGGCGAGATCGGCGGGACGGCAACAACAGCGGCGGGCGCTTACCAGCTCTCCACGAAACCTAGTGCGGCAGCCAAGCAGAGCTAGGGCAAGGCACAGATTGAAGTCGCAGCCCTGACGGTGCGGGAGAAGATCATAAGCGGCACGAGTTATATGGCACAGGTTGGGCCTTCGCACGTGTAGAGGACTTGGACTCGGCAAGACGTATGTACATAAACAGGATTTGTTTCCTTACGTGTACAGCCGCCTCATTATGCATGCACGTATACATATATATGTATATTTAAGATACGGCGAGAGATAGAGGGAGTTACGAGCGGCGGCTCGCGATAAGGGTTGTATTTCTGAAACCAGGGCGTCGAGGGCTACGCCGGCATATATATAGTTGTAGGGTTTGGAAACTTTTCGGAATTTCTTAATTTCGGGATTATTTTAATTCCGCGAATAAAAATAATTCCAAAAAATCTAGAATTACCTTTTTGGCCGCGAAAAATAGCCCGGAGCTCAGAAAAATCACGGGAAAAATCCTAGAGACTCTTGGGGAGATAAGGAACTCAACCAAATAAGTTTGGACTCATGAAAAGATTGATGAAGAGATCAAGGAAAAAGATTAAGCTCACGAAAATTGAAAATTTAAATCCAGAAAATACCAAAAAGTTTTCCGGTGAGAAGTAAACATCGTCCTATGGTATTTTGAAAATAATAGCACTCACAAACACCCAAGACAAGCATCACACAAACACCACATTATCAAATTAATATGAAAAAGTTTAAAACCACAATTTTCTATATTTAAATTAGCAACAACTTAACTTATCTAATAAATTTATTCAGATATTGAAATCATTTATTTTATTTAGTGTTTTTCATGCACAATCCAAAATAGGAAATTTTGGGTGTGACAGACCTCTAAATGATAAAGTCTAACCAAAGCAGCAGGTAAGGATAAGTAGTCAAAATCATCCCAAGGCGTGACTTCATCCTTAGGTAGCGAAGATGAACAAGCTTTGAAAAGTTGTGCAACATATATCCTTGTCCACATTATATGACACTCCAGACAAATAAATAGTGCGAAGGGCTCTAGCTTCCCTTAACAAGTCACCAAAAGTCTTGGTAAAGCTACCATGGTATGCCCCAAACAATATAAGAGTATGTATGTTTTCAACTTTCAGCCTTTTACCTAATGCAACAGTATCCCTTTTAAAATCTTCAAAAGTCATTCTATCACCAATCGCTATGTCATCTATAATGATAGACAAGTGACGTACATTAGGGGATATTTGTATGGACCTCACATTTGAACTACGTATGCTCAGGCATTCATACGAGGAAACCTTTACTGCCAACTCATGTAGTAGGTCATGGACAATATAATAAGGACAACCGTCATCTTTCTCATTCTTTTTAAGAAATCCATGGTTAACCAAGTCATTTAAATAGCTCAGCCCAATATCTTCAATTCGTTTGTTATGATCTGATGACTGTAATATACCTAGTCCTATCCAGAAGTGAATTAACTCACTACTGCCAAATTCATGATCATCAGGAAACAAAGCACAATATGAGAAACATTGCTTCAGATGAAAAGGAAGATAATCATAGCTAAGCTTTAGAGCTGGCAT
Source organism: Saccharum spontaneum (assembly GCA_022457205.1). Taxonomy (NCBI): domain Eukaryota; kingdom Viridiplantae; phylum Streptophyta; class Magnoliopsida; order Poales; family Poaceae; genus Saccharum; species Saccharum spontaneum. The sequence goes on from CM039604.1 coordinate 16,031,828, forward strand.
AATGTCATTGTCATTGGTTTGTAGCTCCCATTCTTTGCTTTCTAGAATTATTGTCCAATCGTCTAAAGTAAGTTGGTTTCTTAGTAATCTCCCAACGGTTTTTGCTGCAAGAGGGTTCCCCTTCAAATTGGTCACTATTTTGTTTCCAGCATCAAATAATTCAGGATGGTTTTCCCATGGCTGTAGTTGATCACCAAATACACACACTTCAAATAATTTCATAAAAGCTGCAGCTTCCAATCGACCCATTTCTATAGGATAATCAATTGTCTTAACCATGTTTGCCACTTCAAGACTTCGAGTTGTCACTATAACCATATTGCCTTTTTCCTCCCCTTTTCTAAAAGGCGCTAGCAGTTTTTTCCACTCATCCTCGTGATATGTCCACATATCATCCAACACAAGTAAAAAACGCTTAGCTTTTATTCTTTGTTCAATTAGCTCTTGGTCACTGCTATATTCCTTTTCTTCTTTAGATTTAGGTATTTTTGTTACAGCTTCCTGTGCTAGCCTAGCAGCACTGAAGGTTTGAGAGACACATATCCAAACTAAGATATCAAAATGGCTCTTCAGCTCTTGGTATATGTGTTGTGTGAAAGTTGTCTTTCCAATACCCCCCGGGCCAACAATAGGAAGCACTGTGAGCTTATTTTCAGAGTATTCACCATTGACAATGCATTCTACAGTACTCTTTTTCTGGGTGTCCCTCCCAAATAATATGGGCTCTATGATGTATGGAGTTGTGTTAGGTCGATCCATAGCATTGTGTTGGATAGTGGCACTGTTGGAGGCTTGTAGCTCTATAGTAAGCATAGGGAAGACCCTGGCACAGAGGGGCTTGAGCTTATCAGTAATATCCTTCATCCTTTTAGAGATCTCCACCCTATCAAACTTTAATTTTGGTGGTTCCCTTTCCATTGATGGGGCAGAGTGAGAATGGTCGATGCGATTGCGAGCACATGGAAAGGAGCAGCATGAGAGTCGTTTACCGACAGCTTTGGCCGTGTAGCAAGCATCACGGATGAGGTCGTGGATGCAGCCGCGACCCGCGAGGATGCACGTCAGCGGCATGGTAGGTGCCGTCGAGCAGTAGTGTGACTTTGTGAGGAAAATTCGGACCGGTATCCACTGGAAATTTGAACGAGATTTGAGCAAATTTCTCCAAACAGTCGGTAGTGGGCATGGAGCGGGTGCATACGGTGCTGGCACAGAATGCACAGGCGACGGGGAGGGCGGTGACGACGCAGTGGTGGCAGCAGCTTGGGCAGATGGCAGCGACGATGCGGAAGAGGCAATGATGGCGCGGCGGCGAGTGTCGAGGAGCGTCCATGACACGGGGGCGGCGTCGAGGAGCATCCAAGGCGCGAGCTCAGACGTCGGGAAGCACCACGCGGCTCTCGCGGTGGCGGCGGGAGTGCCGACGCGGATGGGGACGACGGCTTCGCTGGCGGCGGGAGTGTTAAGAAGCAATCCGTGGCATATGGAGATGGACCAATAGAATTAGAGGATCTCATCCACAAGGATTAGTGATGTGTATTACAGCCTGAACCTTAGATCTAATCCAACGATCAATGTAATCTCCCTGTAACTACGGTTGTCTTCCGTACGGACTACTCCATCGATAGGAACCGACGTAGTGTTGGAACCGACTTCGCCGGGAGGGATATCCGTTGCGGCCGCGTAACCGCGTTCCTGGAACGGACGTCTTCGACTCCCATGGCGTCCATTCTTCCTGTATAAATATCGAGATCAATCAATGGAATACACAGTTCGATTCATTTGCTTTCTCTCGATGCCACCACGCTAAAACACGTTAGCCGTCGCCGACCCCAGGGTCCTTCACCTTGGCGGCCGGACCAAGGGACGGCCCAACGCCGTACGCATTCCAGCAGGCCGGCCAGTCCAGCGCCGTCGCGGTTCCAGCAACCGTCCCGGCGGCAACCCCGGCGGACCTGGCTCCAGCAACTCCTCCGTCGGTGTGGGAGCGTCGCGTCCGCCGCCGCCTGACCACCGAGCCCGAGGAGTACAGCCCCGGCCTCCGCCCCGGCTCCTGGACTGCAACCTTCCAGAGGCTCTCCAATGGAGTCCTCCCCAACCGTTTCAACGGCGAGGCTGGTCCCTCCGGCGAGGGGGGCTACTCTCCTAACTAGAGGAAACTGGAAGGAGGCGGAGGCAGCAATGGCAGAGAGACGAGCGACCCAGCACTGCAGTCGGGTGGATGGATAAGTTCTCAACCTTATCCCTGCTATTATTCAATGCGTCCCCTGCCACACGAGTCGTACAGGAAATGTTGACATCGTGTCCTCATCTAAATAAAGCTGCCTCGCCCATGTGACTTGTTTAGTTTATGTCTAACTTGTATTTGTGACGTGACTGTAGTTAGCAGCCAATTCACTTACAAATCCTCTTGGATTTCCATGTAATTAGCGCTGCATGTTGTGTTAGGAATCTGGATATGTTCAAAGTATTTGTGACAAGGCAAATCCAATAGCATGTGTCCTCGTTCCATTTTATTGCAATTTTTTTAATTCCGTATATTCTTGCAATATGACACAAAACTTGTCTTCTTTATTCATGCAAAGATGAATACTTAAATGAATGTCACAATCACTTCACGTGTGCTTTAATATTGGGCATTTCAAAATACTTCCTAGTGCAAACAAACAATTTGTTTTATATGGTCTAAACATTATGTCATCGCATAATCATTACCTATAAAAATGCATGTCCCAATATTTAAGTTTCACATTAAATAAATCAATCCTGATTCAAATTTAATGTGCAATTTATGGTTCACGTTTAAGCCTTAAATTTTTATACTCCAATATATTTTACACACAACTTACACACATCTTACATCTTACACATCTTACAACACATCTTACTCCATCGGCATGAATGGAATCATCTCCGTCTACAAGACTTTAAGTCTGTCGGGCAATATAATCATGCAATTCACAAACTTTGTGCAAAACTCAAATTTTGTGAAAAAGAACCTACTGATGCAGACAAAATAGAGAAGACTTTATCTACTATGATGCCTGCAGACAGAATCCTTCACCAACAATACCGTGAGCGAAATTTCCAAGTTTATTCTGAGTTAATTAATACTCTACTTCAGGCCGAACGGCACAATGAGATCCTCCTTTGGAACTCAAATAAACGCCCATTGGGTGCTGCCCCATTACCTGAAGTACACACCAACACTCAGAACACAAACAAGAAGGATGGTGCCAATAAAAAGCCATTCAGAAAATTCAAAGGTAAAGGTAAAGGAAAAGGTAACAATAATAAGCGCAAAAGAGAGCAAAAACCGCGTGATTCTAACAAGGGTACAGACATTCCCAAGAAGAATTTTGACAAATCTCAAACTTGTCAAAAATGTGGCTGTTACAACCACGTCACTAAGAAATGTCGCACCCCACGCCACTTGGTTGACTTATACTTAAAGTCAGTTGGCCGTGATCGCCCAAATCAAGGACAAAAGTATGAAGCCCATTTCAACTTCCAAGATGATGTTACGATGCAAGATGTTGCTCCGTACAACTTTCCAAATGACATCAACATGGCAGAAGCTAGTTGCTCCAAAAGTGCCCCCAATACACTAAGCAACAAAAAGACTCTACCACATGCGGAAGACGACTTAATGGACACAGAAAAAATGCTCGTGGAGTTTGCCTCCAGTGACGTATTTGGAGATCTCAATTAGACTCCCATAGTCCTTAATTAGTACTACGTACTGATTTATGTTCTAAATAGTGTTGTAAATTATTGCTAAATATAGCAGTCTTGTAAAATATATGTGGCTCGCTCGCTATATCCAATATATAGCCCGCATGTATCAAGCACAATTGATATTCAATAAAGTATGTATAATTATATATATGCCATTTTCAGATTTTTAAATAAATTCTTATTTCATATATATAGATTTCTACGGGACAAATCCAATGGAGGAGGAAATGTGCCTAGTAGATAGCGGTACTACAAATTCTATACTAAGGGAAACTAAATATTTCCAAACTCTAACAAAGAGACAAGGAAATGTCATAACGATCGCTGGACGCGATGCAACAATAGTAGGCTCTGGTTGCGCTACTATTACACTTCCCATGGGTACTCAACTTATAATTGAGGATGCATTATTGTATCCTGATTCAACTCGTACCTTACTTAGCTATAGAGATATTAGGAAAAATGGACTTCACGTGGAGACACATGAAGAACATAAAGAGGAATTTCTCCTCCTAATAAAAGATACCGGATATGGCAAACAAATTCTTGAGAGAATTCCCTCTTTACCATCTGGAATATATTATACATACATTAAACCCGTACCACATGTTGCCTATAAAATAATTTTTCAGAATATCAATGCATTCCAAACTTGGCATGATCGCCTTGGTCACCCAGGTACAGGGATGATGCGAAAAATTATAAACAATTCCCATGGTCATAACTTAGCTAATTCTAAATTCCCAGAATCTTCTGATTTTATATGCACTTCATGTGCAACTGGGAAATTGATTTTAAGACCATCTTATCTTAAGATCAAAGCTGAACCACTTAAATTCCTTGAAAGAATTCAAGGTGATATTTGTGGTCCTATCACTCCATCATCTAGACCATTCAAATATTTCATGGTTCTAATAGATGCATCTACGCGATGGACTCACGTGTGCCTATTATCCACACGCAACCATGCATTTGCCAAACTAATAGCTCAAATTATTAGACTCAAATCAAATTATCCTGAACATCAGATAAAATATATTAGAATGGACAATGCAGCTGAATTTTCCTCCAAAGCTTTCAATGACTATTGCATGGCTCTAGGAATTCAAATTCAGCATTCAGTTCCATATGTCCACACTCAAAATGGTTTAGCAGAAGCTCTCATCAAAAGAGTTAAGCTAATAGCAAGACCACTATTGCAGAATTGTAATCTACCAACTTCATGTTGGGGTCATGCAGTCTTACACGCTGCAGACTTACTACAATTGCGACCAACTGCATATCATACTGCTTCCCCACTACAATTAGTATGTGGAAATCCACCAAGTATTTCCCATCTGCGAAAATTCGGTTGCGCTGTATACGTACCGATTTCACCACCAAAACGTACAGCTATGGGTCCACATAGAAAGTTAGGGATCTATGTCGGGTATTTATCTCCGTCGATCATTAAATACCTGGAACCCCTTACAGGGGACTTATTCACGGCCCGATACGCTGACTGTATCTTCAATGAGGATCATTTCCCGGCATTAAGGGGAGATTACATGTACCAAAAGAAATGCCCGGAAATTAATTGGGATGCACAAGACATCTCCACTAATGATCCACGTACACAAGAATCTGAACTCCAAGTTCAGAAAATCATAAATTTGCAAAATATTGCAAATAACCTGCCAGACGCATTTACTGATTATAAAGGTGTCACTAAATCCTATCATCCTACTAGGAATGTGCCTGAAAGAATAGAGGTACCAAATAAAACTATTCAACTCCCACCTTCGAAACCGGTTCTAGGTAAGAGGGGGAGAAGTAAGGCCACCAATCAGGATGTGGCTCCTAAACGCCAAAGGAAACAGAATAACAAAAATTCTAAGTCAGTAAATGTGACACAACAACTAGTTGTGAGACCCCAAGTGAATAAACAAAATTCACATCCCACATCAACAGTGCACTCAATACCTGATGATGGGACATCGGAACACCCTGACGCTATCGTATTGGGAAATAACGAACTGTCACAAGGGGTACAAGAAATTTCCATAAACTATATTGATTCTGGAGAATCATATAACCGAAAGACTACAATTATCGACATATACTTTGCCGAAACAATTGCCGAAATTATCCAAACTGATCCAGATCCAAAGACCATGGCAGAGTGCAAAAAGCGCTCGGACTGGAACAAATGGAAAGAAGCAATTCAAGCAGAGTTAGCCTCGCTCACAAAAAGAAAGGTATTCTCATCAGTAATACCCACACCTTCAAATATCTTTCCTGTAGGATTTAAATGGGTTTTCGTTCGTAAAAGAAATGAAAACAATGAGGTGGTGAGATATAAAGCGAGACTAGTAGCACAAGGGTTCACGCAGAGACCCGGCATTGATTTCAATGAAACATACTCTCCAGTTATGAGTGGAATAACCTTCCGATATTTAATAGCATTGGCAGTTCAAAATCATCTATCTATGCAGTTGATGGATGTAGTGACAGCATATTTATATGGGTCACTTGATTCGGATATTTACATGAAGGTTCCCGATGGAATCTCAATTCCGAATCCTAAAGCAAGTCACGCCACATATTGTGTAAAACTTAACAAATCACTATATGGTTTAAAACAGTCGGGACGAATGTGGTACAACCGACTAAGTGAATTCCTTGTACAAAAGGGATACATCAATAATGATGATTGTCCATGTGTCTTCATAAAGAAATCTCAAACAGGATTTTGCATTATATCCGTATATGTGGATGATTTAAATATCATTGGCAACCCACATGATATCAATGAAGCACGCAATCTCTTAAAGACGGAATTTGAGATGAAGGATTTAGGTCAAACTAAATTTTGCTTGGGTTTACAAATCGAGCACCTTCACTCAGGAATTTTAGTGCATCAATCTGCCTATATCCAGAAAACACTTGAGAAATTTAATATGGATAAATCATATCCATCCAAAACTCCCATGGTTGTTCGAACTCTAGACATGAAAAAAGATCCATTTAGACCAAGGGACAAAGATGAAGAGATATTGGGACCCGAGGTTCCATATCTCAGTGTCATTGGAGCACTTATGTACCTTGCAAATCAAACTAGGCCAGACATTGCATTTGCAGTAAATTTGTTGGCTAGATATAGTGCTGCCCCAACTAAACGTCATTGGATGGGAGCTAAAAATATCTTACGATATCTCAATGGCACCAAAGATCTTGGATTATTTTTCCATAAAAACCAAGATCCAACTATGATTGGATACACTGATGCTGGCTATTTATCTGATCCCTATAATGGCCGGTCCCAGACAGGATTTGTGTTTTTATGTGGAGGAACTGCTATATCATGGAAGTCTTCTAAACAGACCTTGGTAACAACCTCCACAAATCACTGTGAAATTGTTGCATTATATGAAGCATCACGAGAATGTGTTTGGCTTTGTAGAATGATTAATCATATACAACAATCAAGTGGAATTGGTTCCATTGAATCACCCACAATTATCTATGAAGATAATTCTGCTTGTATTACACAAATGGAAACTGGTTATATCAAAAGCAATATAACTAAACATATTTCTCCTAAGCTATTTTATCCTCATGAATTACAAAAGAATGGAGAAATAAAAATCTTGCAAACAAAGTCTTGTGATAATCTTGCAGATTTATTCACTAAGTCATTACCAGGTCCCATGTTCCAAAACTTTGTTCATAACATTGGTATGCGACGACTTAAAGACTTGCAAGTTTCAGGGGGAGATACTCTCTGAAAGTAACCATTTGTGTCAAATATTCTCTGAAAGTAACCATTTGTGTCAAATATTATATTGTACTCTTTTCCTATTATGAGTTTTATAAATTTTCTCATAAATAAGGTTTTTAGTGAGGCAATATCAAATAAACATAATGTGTCATATTTCTTATTTTCCTCATAAGAGGTTTTTAAGGGAATATCAAAGACATTTTCCTTCCTCATATTTTCCCACGTGGTTTTAGAGGAGGATATATTGGCCCATAGACCATAATATTGTCCTAAACTAAGTTATGGGTTTTTCTCCTATAAGGTTTTCCCATATAAGTTCACAATGGGCAATAAATCTAAAATATGTCATATCATTTCTCCTAATTTTTCCCACTGGGTTTTTGAGGAGTTTAATGACATATCAAACAACAAGTAGTACCTCAATTTTTCCTACAAGGTTTTTGGAGGCTCTGAAGATATAAATTGATCTCAAGACTGGATGCGATCAGGGGGAGTGTTAAGAAGCAATCCGTGGCATATGGAGATGGACCAATAGGATTAGAGGATCTCATCCACAAGGATTAGTGATGTGTATTACAGCCTGAACCTTAGATCTAATCCAACGATCAATGTAATCTCCCTGTAACTACGGTTGTCTTCCGTACGGACTACTCCATCGATAGGAACCGACGTAGTGTTGGAACCGACTTCGCCGGGAGGGATATCCGTTGCGGCCGCGTAACTGCGTTCCCGGAACGGACGTCTTCGACTCCCATGGCGTCCATTCTTCCTGTATAAATATCGAGATCAATCAATGGAATACACAGTTCGATTCATTTGCTTTCTCTCAATGCCACCACGCTAAAACAGGGAGCACCCACGCGGACGCTGGATAGGGACCGTGCGCAGGTTTTCAGCCGCTGTATTGATTTGATTTGACGGGGAATGTTTGTGGGCTCTTTACTAGACCATAAAATGGGTTGCAAATTTGAATGAGGCCAAAATATTTGGGCCGATTTACTTTTATCTCGGGCCGGACCAAAATGGACGAATTTCGGTGAAAAGGGCCGAATCCCAGAACCTCTGTGAGCATGAAGCCATGAACACCGCTGGATTTTCCTCAAAAAAAAAATGAACACCGCTGGATGCACATTAGCTGGTGGGTGCATCTGTTGCAACTTGCTAGTGTCTTCTCTTCTTGCATCATCTCTAGAATCTTGTTATCCTGGTGACAGCAAGGCAAGAGCAGAATGGAATCACACTCCATTTCTAAAGCACATATTCAAATCAAGGGGAATTGCTATGACTCTTACCTGTTCCACAATCCACATGCTGCTCCTGTAGTTACCCTTGATTTTACAATTAGGAGGGCATGCATGACTTGCCATCTGCATTACCTGTAGTTTGATCCTCCTGGGATGAACGATCATGCATGGAGAACTAGCTCACTGCAAATCAATCAATGAATGCTGCACCCATGAAAAGCACAACTATGTAGTTGTGACACTAAACACTATAAAGTCAACAAGTGGCTTCCCACTAATATTAAGCAGAAGGTGATAAGTTCAATACTGAAGTACTGATATCAGATCTCTATTGATCCATTACATTTACATGGCGAGGAAGAAAGGGCGAGCTGGCAATTACTGGATGCCCTTTACACTGACTCTTGATGTGTGCACTGTAATAGTAACCCAAACATATCATGCCAGTGACAAAAACAATTGTAAAGACATGAAGGGAAAAAGAAATTATGTAAATTGAGTAGATTTAGTACCGAAAGGAAAATGCACCAAATAACCGAAAGAAAAGAAGTTGAGATCAGAAAAAATGGACTGTGCTCCTAGATAGTGTAAGTGATTATATGTATGGGGCGATTCTGCATATACAAACCTGTTTTACGAAGTAGGTGAGCGGGTACCAGTACCAGAACTGGGTGAAAACAGCTAGTCCAACAACAGCAGTGAGCCTGTCATGCTTTGACCTTGACTTGAGCTTGATGGTGACATTCCTGCCACCAGCGTCAAGAATGCCAGAAGCCAGTATGGCGCCCATTTTGCTCATGGTATCCTCATGCTTGTCAAGGATTATCTTTTCCAACTGGCGCCTGAATGCTCCAACACGTGAATCGTAAGATTCGTTGGTCTGGATCATCACCATTGCCATGGCAATGAGAGCACCCTGGCGAACAAAGTCGACGACGTCTGATGTCAGAGGCTCCAGTAAGGAGATGGCTTCACTTAATCCTGTTCCGGCACAGGAGATTCCAACAGCTAGAGCTGCACCATAACGGACATGTGGATTGTATGATTCTGATAGTACGTGGTGGAATGGAAGTGGAAGGTACATGCAGACGCTTGGCAACACAGAACCCCCTTGCAGATCCTTGGACAGAAAGAACCTGATGGCAGGCAGCACAATCATGGATCTGGAGTTGTTGCAGTGAACTTACGTCTTTGGGGGCAGCGACTGGATATGTACGTTTGCAATCAACAATCTCTAGGATGTTGAGGTCGGGAAACGAAACGGGAAGCGCACGCAGAAACAAAACAACGTTTGCTGAACAAAATTCTGCTTTGATATTTCCATGCAAAATATAATCATGTACAGTATAACTTTAGATGGTCCTGGTTCAGTTAAAACTATTGAAACCATCATATGCTTACAGCTTACTACATCAGTATACCTTGACAGAGAAGCTACATGTCTGAAGAACTGAAGAGTACTGCAACAGCACAAATTGCAGGAAGCCACACATTATAGCAACGGCACATTCAACCCAACATATACACAACTAGCAGGTGACAAAGGGACGAAGGCTAAATGGAACAGTGGCACGGCACTTGTTGCATAAACAGGAGTTCCTGTCGTCAGAAGAAACCTGCAGTTTGTAGGTAGGATAACAGCATCAGTCGCCATAATCTTTCACCTGACAAACCATTTCCAGTTTTTGACACTGAAAGGGCAGAGCAGAGCTCATATTTATTCAGTCAAATGCTTGGATGTCAAAATGGGTTTACTAACCTGACCAAAAGTGAGGATGCTTTCCTGGCTGCTGCTGCGGCTGGGACTGCCAGCTATCCTCCTCGATGCCCATGGCCATGGGCGCCGCCTGTTCGACGGCCAATGTTGGTTCTGAAGATCTGCTCCCTGATTCAGTGCTCACGGTGCTGTCATGGAGGACAGCAGCCTCTTGGCCCTGAGTTGGTTGCAGTGGTGACGGTGAGGGTGGCATCAACATGGTTGGCTGCACAACAACTGGTGCTGCACCGGCGTCTGCATCTGCAAGTGGTTCGTCTTCTTCCATCATCTCCGGGATCTCTGCCTCATCCTGATGACAGCAAGGGTCGCAAACATGAAACAGTAAGCAAGTGATCTGAGTGTTTAAGGTGCACAATGTTGATGGCATCATGATCCGTTTGATAGCAGGAACAATGAGAATTCTTAACCGAATTCGGTATCTTGCCATGTGGATGCCATTACATAAGGATCCTGAAACCACATGCGAACATGCTAAACCGTTGTACTTGTACATAGATGCAGGAACTTGGAATCCAAAGAGAAAATAAGGAGCTTGTTCAGATTGTTATGCTTTTTATATACCCAACTATATAAAAGCGTGTCTCTGTAACCAGACTCTGAGCGTCTTGCTCAACTAGCATATAGGAGTATATAGTACAGAAGAATATCAACGCCGTTTTATGGCAGACCCGTTTCATATGATTTTTTTTAAAAAAAATTCGCAAGAAAGTTCAATTCACCAACGAAAAGAAAATCACACCCCCAAACTGTGCCATATGCCATACCTGCAGTTTGATCCTCTTGGGATCAAGGAACAGGGAGAATCCATGGCTGGCCACCTCAGCATCCTTCCTCTTTATGTTCACGACCACAAGATTAGCCATGCCCCCAAGAAGTCCAGACACTAACAGCTCAAAACGACTTGGACAAGCTCAAGCTGCCATTCTCGTAACCTTTGATTTGGGTAAATAATGAGGCGTTTGGGCCAACTTAATAGCTACCGGGCAAGAGTTGACCAGCAAACCCAAACGACTTGGATCTGGATTAGTGCCTTGCAAATTTAACGATTTTGTGATGTTGACCAGTTTGTAGTTGACTTTTTTTTTGCCTGTTGTGAACCTGTGATACTTGCCTTTGGCTGGTCATACCACCGTTGCTTTTTACTTTTATCTTTGTTCTCTGCCATTGTTTGTGATAAGGAAAAAAAAAACAAAGAGGCTGCTTATGGTGTGGGTGTCATATGTATGTTTTCAGTAAGCTCACTTAGCTGAAGGGCTGCTAAGGACAACATAGAAAATCCCTAGTAGTGATGATTCTGCACTTGACCGTATCGTTTTGGTCACATGTCATAGTTTTTTTTAGGAAAAAAAAATAGCCTTCCACGTGCTACGCTACTCAGTCAAAAGAAAGAAACACTTTTGTCAGTCTTCACCGGTGATTATTTCTGAAAGCTGCACAAAGGATGGTTAAAACCATGAATGCATGACCAGGACACAGATGCAGTCATATCTTTTTACACGGCTGCACCAAGTCATACAAACTCGTCATGTCTAGTAATGTACTATGAACGAACAAAGAAAATACAAGGAACCACGAAAACAATTTCAATCAACTGGTATATCATAAGGTTCTGGGAAGAAAATGCAACTACAACATCAATATCATTTATTCCGTCAAACAACTACCCCAAGATATTGTAATTCTCTATTACAGCAGTAACAGGGCTGGATTCAGCCCTGGCAGGCGATAAAAAACACCACATGGACCCAACGACATGCTTAACAACAGGTAAAGGATTGCCTCAACTGCCGGTTGTATAATTAGCTCAAAACTTGATTCTTTCAAAGAGCCATCCAGATCTGACTCTAACCAATGATTCTTCCCAGAGAACCATGAAGTATCTTTGCACTACTCAGTTGCGCTGACCAGCAGGAACTCCCCTTCACAAACTAGATCACCACCAACATAAGCTTTTCCTTCCATCTTTGCGAGTCCAAACCTCTTCTGATACTTTGTCAGTGTCATCCTCATGATCAGTGTATCCCCAGCAATCACTGGCTTCCTGAACCTAACTTTGTCAATCCCGGCGAAAAAGAAGTTGTCTCGAGATCCACCAACTTCGGGTTGCAGCATCACCAAACCCCCAACCTGGGCCATAGCCTGTGGATAAAGATACAAATAGTTTCTAAATGTGAGTTATTGAATCCAGGCATGCAGTCAACAAGATACAAACTACGCGTTAATGCTGGCAACTATAAGCATATCAGCTGGTTTGGGTAAATCTAATAGAATATTCTGATTCAGACTACATTACACAGTAGACAACAATCATAAATCTAATGGCGTAGCCTGTATGAAAGTTTACACTGCTGAACCTAGTAACTGCTACATGTCAATATATTGGGTAGCTATGGTTCAAAATAGTCAGTTTATGCCAGAAAACTTGTGAGGAAATCAATTACTATCAGCAGAATGGCAAATAAGAAAAGGCTAAAGGAAAAAAAGAGGCATACTATTAATGGAGATATATGTGCCATATGGCAGTGTATTATGTGCATATAATAACTGTGACAAAGAAAAACTTCCATTGAACTCAATGTAAAGCATACTCAATTGCATAACTTAAAATTATGGTTTATTTATGCAACTTCTAAAAGACTGTAGAAAAAAGAAAATGGGCAAATTATGATCATGGCCATCCCAACATCATATGAAGTCATGGTGAACATAATCTCAGGATGAAATATTACAACCATCCTTCAGTGGACCGAGAATTGGTTATCCCCTCTGGTTATGTTGTAAGGAGAATTAAATTATATCAAAGTTATCAGTAAGATCCAGACCCTAAACATGATCAGCAACAGAGGTGAATTGGTGCATACCTCGACCATGAGGACACCAGGCATTATGGGACGTTCAGGAAAATGTCCTGGGAAGAAGTTATCATTTATCGTAACATTCTTGATCCCCACTGCATATTCTCCAGCCTTGTATTCAATTACTCTATCAACCAAAAGGAATGGGAACCTAACATGCATACCCACATGCATAGGTATTAGATAGTTTAAAAACATTACAAACCAAACAAGTGCATAGTTATTTCAATGATGATGCTTATCGATCTCTACAGCACAACACATCATGAAATCAAAAGGCCATGGTACTCGATTTCCATTTTGGATATTCAACATTTCAACACCCTTTTCAGTAGCAAGTAAAACTTGTTGCAGACATGCATGAGATCCAGGGTACAGTTGCATATAGTACGATAACACAGATCAAATATCTGGAATCCATAAAGAATTGCAGCTAAAGTACTATGTATCAGGAGTCAATATGGAGATGGAATTGTGGCGACTACAGCAGCCTCTACAGCTAAGACAGTAGTGAAGTTGCAGCAGCCCTTGGTGTTTTGGTGCCAAAATTATGCTTTGGACTTCTCAGTAAACAATCAGCTGAAATTGCACTGCATTTCAGGTTTACACCAACTATCCACCTTGCCTGTAAACACACTTTCTGATTGTTTCTTTCCATTGTTTAGAAACAACCTGACTTTACGCCAGCTCACAAGGAGACCAAACTGCTAATATATCCTCATATCTCAATGTTTCAACTCCAAATCTTGGATAGCCTCTTAACAATGTGTACAGCTAAGCTCTACGCACATGGGCCTCTAGTCCTCTACAAGACTACAACTGCAGAGATCTAGAGGTGTGAAGCAGCAGAGTTAAAGCACTGTATGCTCATATTTGCAAAGGAATGGACCACCTCTTCTGGTAAGTCAATGCATGGTCAAAATTTCAATTATTTCAAGGTGTTGCATCAGCTTAAGAGTCGTGTCGTGCGATTGCAATGCCAAACATGTTTTGAGCAACCCCAAGAGCAAGGAAGCAAGCGACCGGCACTCACCTGTGGGGGAGGATCTCGCGGATCTGGTTGATGTCCATGACGCTCGGGAAGGGAGGGAACCCTGCAGCACACAACCATGAAGCAGCGCGAAAGCTTAGAGAAACCCCATCAGCAGGAATGCACAGACGAGACGAGACGGGTGGAGGCATGAGGAAAGAAAAGGGACCGACTTTTCTCGATGGGGACCGCCTCCGGCGCCGTCTCCACGCTGTCGCCATCCGCAGCGCGGCGAGCGGCGAGGAGGCAGCGCGGCGCCGGCGCCGGTGCCGGTGCCGCCGCGACGGACGCAGAGAACGCGCGCCGGGGCAGGGCCAGGTGGCGCGCGGCGGTGCGGGCGGCCGGGAGCAGGGGCGCCGCGCGGCAGGCCGCGGCGGATCTGGGCACGGTGGCGGCCTCCATTGGCGCGGTGCGGTGGCGGACGGCACGATGCGCGGGGGAAGCGAGCGCGAGGCGAGCAGAGCAGGAAGAGATGGCGATAGAAACGAGGATGGCGAAGGGTCAAGGGGAGCGACCGAGGTTTTGTGGGGGGCTTTGCTTTGGGAACTCCGTTTCAGGTTGTTGGTTTTGGTTTGCTATGGACTCCACTTGGCTTTTGCCATTTCATTTTGTCACTAGCTAGTGACCATATATTTTGTCAATAAATTTCCCTAGAGATTTCAGGCTCATTTCTTTGGTATAAGTTACAGTGATACTCTATAAATTAGAGCATGTTTGAATACCGGTGCTAATTGTTAGTTAGCTAAAAAATAGCTAAAATTAACCCCAGTGCATCCGAAGATGAGGGCTAATTTTTTATGTCTTCAGCTAGTTGTTAGCTAACTAACTAGCCAACTATAGCTAATTTAAGCTAAGTTTTAAGCTAATTAGTAACTAGCTCTAGCTCTTCCAAAAAAGTCCATAATGGAAGCTAGATAGAAATGGCTAGTTGGACAATAAGATACCCATATTGTACGTAGTTTGAACAAAGCCCTTTTTGACTAGTTATTTGCATTCTTTTGAATTTTTGTTGGAGATTACTCGATAATTTCTTAGAGATAGGAGATGCCACTAGTTAAATACAAATAAAAAACCTTAATCATATGTTAGCCAATAATAATGTACTCATGGTAGAGGGTACGGATTGTCCAATAAATCCCTTTGAATTGTGAGTGGAAATGAGTAATTTACCCATCGACACAACGGATTTAGGTCTCTTAATCCGTGCCTTAAAAAAGCACCAAACAAAAGTAAAGATATGGCAAAGCAATTGCTTTCAACTTAGTCAGTTTTCCCAT
This sequence comes from Saccharum spontaneum, assembly GCA_022457205.1. NCBI lineage: Eukaryota > Viridiplantae > Streptophyta > Magnoliopsida > Poales > Poaceae > Saccharum > Saccharum spontaneum. The sequence goes on from CM039604.1 coordinate 16,047,506, forward strand.
AGATAATTTTTAACAAATGAGCCTTCAAGACTCATCATAAATTTTTATAGATAAAACCATTATCAAACACAGTATCTGAATCATTTTTCTCTTTCTAACTTTCCTCTCTCCAAATAACATAGTTTGCCCAGAATTCATGCCCTCCATTCTTGTGAACAAGAATGAGAGTCCCCCTTCTATTGACATGCAGCTTAACCCCGATCACGTCCTAAGGCAATAATAGAGCGAATAATTAAAAGAGTACTCCATAACGAGCAGCGAAAAGCACGCTCAGCCGATCCTCACTCAACGGCTCCGTCCTTGCTCAGAAAAAAGATGTACCTTTACAGCTCACTCTGTTATTCCACTAGCACCACATATATTAAGGACTACTTTGGTAAGGCGCATGGAAACATGACTCTATTAAAGACCTCTTTGGTAAAGCCTAATAAAAGCTCAAAATAACACGGGAACATAACTCCAGTAAAGTACTGGACCCCTTTGGTAAGGCTTCTGAGAGACAACACTAGTAGCCTTAGGAAAAAAGTTTACGTTCCAGAGCTATCACCGGAGTTAATGTTTCTCCGATCGAGACACACTGCCACTTCTTCCGGCCGATCCCAACACTATCCTTGTCCCCTATCTCTATTCTTGAAATCAACACCCATGTATTTCTCTTTGTAGTGGCCCTGAGCAGCTTGACCTCGCTACAATGCTATCCCAGTTCGTTGCTTTGCGTTTGTGTCAGACGAAGCACAAGCTCTTCTACAAGAGCTTCTCACTGAAGGTACGGTTTGCTGTGACTTAGTGCTTTTGTGCCGACATGGACCTAGGGAAGGCTAAAAAACTCAAACTCCCTAAGGGCAGCTACAACATCTGGCTTTTAAGCTAGCTCTAAATATTTTTCTCATATTTTAATAAAAGAGAGATAAAAGCTAGCTCTTACACACATTTCAAAGTTACATGAGAGTGTTATGTGAGACTATTTATGTTAAAGATATGTGCTAAGAATTAACACTGTCGGAGAAGTTGGCTTAAAACCAGTAACGAGCTCTGACCATTACGGGTGCCTAACAAACGGATACCAAAAAACAGCTTTTCCTGGAGCCACCAACGAGTCAGAACCCTTTTAAAACTAGGAGCCTGGCAAAAATGATAATAATAAAACACACCCTTCTACCGGCTCCTCTCAAGGATATTCTCAAAAGCTATTTTGCTAAACTTCGACTAGAGAAGCAGGAACCAGAGCTAAAGTTATTTTAGAAGGAGCTGGAACCCTACCCAGCTGGTCTTAAATCTGTCAAACAAATAGGATAATAACGCCTCGAAATGCATGAAAGTCGGATCTTTATTAGATTACACGAACAACGCAATCTCATAGCCCATCCTGCATTCTGCAACTGCAGTTTCAGCTACAGGGGGTAACCGCTAACAGGCAAAACACACCATCCGGCAACACCATCTCACGACCAACCGTGTCAAGCCAGAGAGATCTGCAATGAGCTCCGAAAACATACAAGGTGCATCACTGGCATCTGGCAAGTTGCAAACATGTCATATATACAAAGATCATTACTTCATCATAACTAAACACCGAGTACAGTTGTGATACCGTAGGGCTGCCATAGACGCTATAGTTCAAGCTATTTAGACTGCAGGAACATATACAGAAAGTGGAAGAAAAGAAAAACTCTGCAATCCATGTACATGTGGAAAATCACGCGGTATCCTGACTACCGCCCAAAGAATCCCTTCCCACAGGGACCCAAGAAGGGAGCTGATCAAACAGATCGGTGCTTTGTGCAAACATGTAGAGGCAGAAGATGCATAGGGCTGGGCAAAAACAGGGAGTCATTAGTCATCATTGTTTTTAGAGCTTAATTTCTCATATAGAAAAAAGTTTTAAACAAAGCGTATACACAACAAACAGAGAGCAGGACAGCAGGGGAAGGGTTAGTTTGCTGTGTTATTACCAGCATAAGCAACCGCAGCGCCTGATACCACCCTTCCCAAAGCTGCTAGAAAATACAATGTAAAAACCACCTGCAAGGTTGTAGATCAGTGTAAGGCACAATCAGTAAGCAGGACATATTTGCTTTTGTACAGAATGGTTGTGGATCAGTGCAAGCCAGAGAACATGAAGTTAGTAATTAGCAGATCAATCAAAACCGCACTAAAAATGACATAAGGAGCTTTGTTTCTTTTCTCTACTCCATTTGCATGCCACAGAACAGCTTGGGAAAAAATGCGAACTCACTAGCTAACAACATACTTCAAATGCCAACAAGTTGTAGGTTTAACAAGCATGAGCTAGTAACACATAAATATAATAGAATTTCAATGTTTTTTGTCACAATCCTTGGGGACAACATATAATGTCAAGTTTTGAGACCCTACCTTGAAAAACAGCTTCTTGTCATGTCCAGTTGCAGCCACCCTTAATACAGACTCTGCAGCTCCTATTGTATTAGCCAAGGATGCAACTATACTATTTGCCATCTCCTGAGAGATCTGCCATTCAAGAGGATCTACAGGCACCCTGCATGCAAAATCATTAAAGACAAAATAAGGCACTACAGTACCAATTTCCATTTGTACAAATCATAAACCATATGTAATTCGTAAGAAAGGACTAACTGAAATGATGGCGCTTGTCATTGTTTAATATACTAATGACTTCGCCAGTTGCCAACATCAGAACTACTTTATTCAGGAAAACAACAATAACACCAATATTATATGGTACAACATAGCCCTCTTTTGAAAACAAGCCTACTGTTTTTTTTTACTAGTAATACTCGAGGATAAATCTAACGAAGTAGAAAATTAGTACCAGCAGGAAGAAAGCACCAAAACTTCAAAAGTCAGTACTACAGCGTCAAAATTTAACAGGAACACATCTAATCTAAGTTAAACTTAGAGTTCAGCAAATTTTTTTGTTGGTAGAAGCACCCCAAGAAAGTGAATCAGATCAAGTAGTGGTGGGCAGTTGCAACATTCAAATTTTCTAATCAGCCTGGTAAGAAAAATCAAAAGTGATTTATTTACAATAGTTAAGAACTGGTGCAGAAGTATTCCAATACTCAAAATTTGGTAAAATTCTTGCCAGAATATGACAATGCCAGCCTTATACACACTGATGCTTTTGGCATTATCACCACAATGAAGAAATTATGGAACTTTCTTATTTCAAAACTCAAGGCAAATCAACCAAATCCAGTGGCTGATTAAGTTTGAACCCTTTTTTCTAATTTGCAAATTTCTGTGTTTCACTTCAACCTTTTTAGTACTTTTAATGTGCTCTAGCACATTCATTCTGTATTACAAGTATCATGATGTTGGTTTCTACACAGCAAAGTCGGTCGCTACCACCAAGTTTACCATACAACAAGCAAAATGGTATATTTGATCAAATGTGTAAACAAGCAAACCGGTTGCAAGTATCTTACACTCGTATAGGCCTTTTCATATTCATACCTATGGACTTCTGCCCAAATATTTTGATAATGGGGGATCCATAGTTGATTTGCTCCATTTACTTACCTATCCCCTTTCAGCCTTTTCCCCAGTTTTGAACAGCCTACTAGCCACCAGCAGCATATACTCCCACTAGCCTACGTACTCCTACGTGGACGAAGAAATCAAGAATCCTAGCCAAGCTACATGCCATCTAGCAGATGGATGTGCCTAGAGGCCAGAGAGCAGCTCTAGAATTACGAGTTTGTTTATTCCACACTAGCTATAAGCTGCCTTTGAGAAGCTTACTGATTAGTGACCATTTTTTCCCAGGGAATATAGTAAAATCATAAGTAGTAGTAGAAAACTGGTGCTGGAGGGAAAGAGAACCAACAGCCAGTAATGCTGCACTATTAACAGGAATAAATATATACCAATTTGAAGTGTTCAGTTGGTAAAAACACCTTGAAAAAGTGAATCAGATGAGTGGTGACGGTTGTGGTTGATAGTTGACGAATTCTATTCAAATCAGTTTGCAATCCCAAAGCAACCGGAAGCAATAGTAGTATCCTTCAGAAGTGGTGCAGCCACACCGAGGAATGGCCGAATGGCTGTTCGCTTAGCTGAAAAGCCAGGCTGAAAAGTACCGTTCGCTGATTTGCTGTGAGAGAAAAACACTGTACCATGGCTGAGAAGCCAAGCTGATAAGTGCAAGCGAACTAGCCAGATCTAAATCACATGCTCTCTTAGTTATTCTCATGTGCTTTATGTTTGTGTATTCTCTACTCAAGCAACCTGCTGCAGGTTTCTACACATAACAAAATCAGTTGTTACTGTTAAACTTACCAACAAAACAAAAACTCGATGCAATTTTATTCCACTCCCACCACCAAGAAAATGGTCACCGGTATTATACACATGTATGTCCTACTTCATACCAATTAGCATTTCCCAAAAGATCCCTGGAATTGAGAAAACATAGTTGAATACCCCCCTCTTTATCTGCCTACCTCCTTTCCCCTTTTGTAGCATCATCTACTAGCCATCAGCCACAACTACCCGCATCATCTACTACTAGCCTGCTACTGTGAGCCGAGAAATCAAAGATTCCTGCGGGAACAAACCATCACGCCTAACAATCGTCATAAGTTCATAAACAACCAGCAAGCTGAACCAACAGCACAAGAAATACAGAAATGCTTCGATTGAAGTGCGGAACTAGCAGAAGGAAGCGGACGATAAAGAAAGGGAGCTCACGAGATGTGAAGGTGGCGGAAGAGGAGGCCGAGGATGGAGAGCGAGCAGAGGAGGACGAGGAGCACGTCGGCGGCGAGGGACACCGCGCTGGCTCGCCGCACCGCGCAGTGGTAGTAGACCAGCCCCCCGCACACCGCGCCCACCGCCCACCTGCCGGCCCCCGTTCCCCCTCCGCCTGCGCTTCCCCTCGCCGCCGCGGAGTCGCCGTCGCCGCCGGTGGGGTCCATGGGCGCGTCTGGTGGCGTGCCCGGCTTCTTGGACCGGCTCCGCTCTTTCCCACCGTCGTCCTCTTGTACTGGATGGGCCGGACCAAGTCATTTCATCCTTTTGGGTTACTACTAGCCCTCTTAAATATTTCGCTTGCTGGGCCTAGTTCCACATATGCCGTGGACAAGTCAACAACCAAGTTTTCAGACCGCTCAGCGTGAGAAGTTCGTTTACTGACAGGTTTGGTTTTTTTTTCCACTTTACTCAACTTGGCAGTTGAATTAATATACTGTATTGGTCAAAGTTTGAGCAAAAGACCAATTAGTGGTGTCATATGCTTAGAAACGACTGGGGTACATTGTTAGGAAATGCTTTGAGTACAACCGTTTATGTACAAACTTGAATAGTGAATGCAATTGTACAAGTGAAGCATCCAATACACTGAATACTGCATTCAAATGATTTTATTAAACGATTGGATTTCCAGTTGTACATGAATGGTGGATGGCTATGTCTACTGGCTGGTTGCTCATGCATTGCAATGGATTTCAAGTAAAACCCACTAGTTCAATTTATTTACCTAGTTAACACCGCCACATATATTGTTTTCACAATTGGCTGAAATCGGTCTTCATAGGCGGGTGCTCCATCCGTTCATCATGTCTCTACATAAATCGATTTTTAGAGATGCGTGGATTTATAATCGGCCTTAGAAATCGATGTAGGAGCGGATGCAAAAGGCACCTATTAAAATTAAGCAAAAAAAGCACGCCCGCACTCAAGCATGGCACTGCCACAGCGAGACATCGCTGCACCTTGGCATGTGTGCGCAGCCCCCGTCATTGGCTGGCCTTGTGTGCCAGCGCCACTCGTCGCTTGACGCTTGTGGCCGGGCTTGCGTTCATGCGCCACTGTTGGCCCCACACTGTCCTCGGTGCTGAGCTGGTGCCGTTAGAGCAAGTATACTAATCGACTGCAAACCGGCGGAGAGGCAGTCCACGTCATTAGAAAACAACCACGTCAGAAGAGAGATTACGGAGCGGACGCTATTCTCTTCACCGGCTGCAAGCGCACGCAACAAGAAAAAGTTGCTTTTGTTTCTCTCTCCCAATCACATGAGTTCTTTTGCTACTGGCATTTATTCACCCTATTCGTTTGAGCTATTCAGCGGAATCAGCAGCCATCCAGCAGTGTTTTTCTCTCACAACAAACCAGCGAACAGTACTTTCAGCCACGATAAACCAGCGAAACGAACAGGCTGATTACTTACAGCCGACTCATATTAGCCTGCCCAGTATACCAGTTTAGCTGGCACTCGTATGCAGCTGGCTTGCAGCCCGCTGCTGGCGGAACTAATATCCTTGCTCTTAGCAGCTCGTCGTGGCTGTGTTGCGTACCGTGTTCGCGTGCTTGACATGGCCACGCATGCTTCCCACTGTGGGTGTGCCGCACTCGCATGAGGTTGGGGCTGCCGCTGGTTGCCATGCTTTTCTCTTCATACATAAAACTCTAATTAATCTCCACTAAAATCAAGCTAGATCAACTAATTGAGGGTGCAAGGCTCATGTCTCCACCTAATCTACACTAATAGCTTCAAAGCTAAGCTCCAATTTGGTCTACACAAAGCTCAAGCTCCATGGAAGAGACAGAAAACAAAACTTTAAATTGCTCACTAACCGACCAATAAAACTTGGATTAAAGGATTTGAATAACATTTTCTTACCTTAAACAAGCTCCCCACCAAAGAATTTGAGATCAAAACCTCCCCCTTAGTAGAGCAATTTTTGGGAGATGTCCGAGGCCTCCCAAGCCTTTTTTTGCGAGCGAAAGAGAGTGGCTCGAGGAGAAAGAAAGGAGGGCAGCCACTTATACCTACAGGCCATTGTAAGGGCGGCTGAATAACTAGCCGCCCTTACAGTGACCACTGTAAGGACGGCCGGTAAGCTAGGGCCCGCCCGAACCACTGGAAGGGTGGCTCGAAAAGCCAGCCGCCCCTACAGTGGAGGGGGGCGCTCCCATTGTGCTTTTTTCACGTAGTGTGTGCATGTTGCCCACTGCCCACTAGAAATTTCCAGTGTTGCCCACCAACTTTCTTTACCATGATATGTTTCCAACTATAGTGGCGTGAGGTGCGAAGGGTTGGCTAGTGCACGTGGCGAATCAGGTGCTGGCCCTTGGCCCAGGTGGCGGCGAGTGTGAGGCACGAAGGGCCGTAAGGTGAGCGTAACGAGTTGGCTTCGGTATGGGCCCTTCGCTCAGATGACATGGCGAGCTTGGGCGGTGCAAGGCACAAAGGGTGACAAGGAGAATGCGCGCAGCCAGAACAAAGTAACAAGAGAAAGGGGAGGCAAAAGAATAAAGTGATAGTGACAAAAATATCATTGTCTATCAACTCTTGGAAAATATTATTATAATGTGTACGGTGTCTTTTAGTAAATTTGTCACAAACCATAGAGAAAGTTAAATTTGCTCTGCAGAGCATATGCCCCTACACATGCAACCGTCACATGAAGCATCTCGTGATATGTGCCACTTTTCCATCGGCTCCAATACAAAACGAATACACTGCAATATACTGTACCTTCGTATATACAAGATGTACCTACTCGCATTATTATATTGGTGGGTGAGGGTGCGACGTGGGCAGGCTCCTTATCCTCCTTATCCTCTCCTCTCTCCTTTTGTTTTTATTTCCTTTTGTTTCTCTCACCTTCCTTCGATTCCCAACCAAGAAATCCCCGTTGCCGTCGCTGTCGCCGGCTCCGACGCCGCGTCGGCCGCCTCCAGTTCGCCGGCACGCCGTAGCAGCCACCTCTAGCTCGCAGATGGAGCCGCATTCGTCCCTCTATCGGACTGCGTTGCAGCATTAGCACAGGGCGACGATCCGATGGTGACCTAGGGCAGCTGCTCCGTCGCACAGGCAGCAGGATAGGCAAGCCCGATGGAGCGAAGGCACGGTGTACATCTAACATTGGATCCTAGTAGAGTAACCCAGGATCTGGGCAAGAGCAGTAGAGGAAAAGGGATGATTTAGCGACATCACCAGTAGAATGACCCAGGGACATCTCGTAGGGGCAGCGACTTCATTGGCAGTGGCGACCGTAAAGGTCCCATGGCGCCGGCGGCGGCCTGTGATTAGATGAGAGGGAGAAGAAATGTGAACTTGCAATTTGGTTCAAAAAGAAAGGGAGAGGAATAGGATTGGGGGGGTGGACCAAGAGATTCAACGACGAGGACGCCAGGCGGCAGCGGCGGCGGCAGCGGGTATGGCAGGCGGCGGCGGCGACGAGTAGGCAGGACAGGAGGCGTCGTTGCTTGGAGAGAGAAAATAGTGAAGCAAATGAGTGGTGGAAGTTGAGCGAGTCGTGAGAGAGAGTGGAGTGGAGCAAAAGTTGTCAGTTTGTGTCAGAATGGAATACGGCGTCTAAAAAATGTTGCAATACAAAAATACGAGCAGCTGTAAAGGTCGGCACAGATCTCGAAATATGCATCCAATGGTCGCATGCTTGGGAGCACATGCTCTGCAGAGTAAAATTTCCGCGTCCACAAACCATAGTGTTTACAAGCAAATTGAACTTTATTCCGTGTCTACCGGTCACATGACGTCACTTTCAGTATCCTATATCAAATTTTGCTCATAGTATGTTACATGATCACAGATATGTCACCGGCACAGCAACAGATGAATGTCACACAGACTGTTATGCCTGTCGGATGAAGCTGCGTGGAGTCTGATCCCGGCGCCCCGCTCTCCATCTGTTGTGCGCCATGAGGCAGAAACAAACTCTTAGACACTAGATAGGATGTTAATTAATTAGAATAGAGTAACTGGTTATAACAAAAAAAAAGAAACTCTTGATTTACATTAATTACCTTGGGCTATAGGTGAAGTCAACATACAGTAAGAGGCGTGCATGCATGCCGAATTACTCCTAATAGGTATTGGAAGTATAGTCCTAACGGTCAGGACCGAGGCGGTAAATAATGCAGGGAGTAAATGGTGTTGTACAAGAAAGAAGGCTTGTTAGTGAGTTCTATCCTGTTGGCTGAACCAAATAAATTGAGGCGCAGCTGCAGCCAGACGAAGGTGAGGAGCTCTCCTCCTCTGGCCAGCTGCGCCGCGTGCTGCTCAGACCGTGACTTGCTGGCGGCATAGATGATGAGCCGTATCCACACCTCCTTGATCTGCTCTAGAGTCTCCTTGTCCAGCCGGAGGGGGCGCACCAATTGCTCGAGATGCAGCTGATGTTGTTGCCACTGTTGTAGCATAGCTACCGAGCTATCTTCAAGAGGCAGCAGGGAAGGGCAAGCAACCATGAGGTATAGCATGTAGCGGGACAGTTTCCTGCACTCCTCCATTAAAAGATTAATATTACTAGTATGAGCTGCTGCTGCATTTGTCTCCACGTCCGGGTGCTGGGCTGACTTACACAGGAGTTGCTCCGTCAGCACATGCATACTGAGGATAGTGCTACCAAAACCAAGGTCCAAGAACCGTGGGTCCCTAAAAACAACTTCAAGATTTCGCAATTCGCCTGCATTTCCATGGTGGGATACGAAGCGATCGACCCCATCTACCAGACATTCTAGCAACCCATCCACCTTGACATGCTCTCTGTCCAATAGCTTGCTTATGAAAAATATTTTCTTGTTTCGAATGCCAAGAAATGTTGCCAACCTCCTGACCACGGCCATGCATTGCTGGCTAAAAGACCACCTTGGTTTGTGTTGATCATCACTGCCTCTGCCTGTCAACCAACCATAGAAGTTGTACTGCCCCATTGCATTGGACCATAGTGGCCTTTTCTGCGACCACCCAGTGAGGTCACTGGAAAGAAGAAACCAGCTAAACTCGTACAGCTTGATGCAAAGCTTAGGAGCTTTCTGCCATGTCCTTGTCCACACCCATGTCCATGGTGACCCCATGAGTCTAACCAAGCCACATACTTCTAGGAGAAGGCATCCAATGAATACTGAGTAGGTGATTGCCGTGTCAACTCTGCCATACCTTCTTCTCCTGTCGCATGTGACGAACACTATGAAAGCAACCAATGCACATACCTGAGAGATGCATCGAAGCAGAATACCTCTCAGTGTTCTAAGCCCAAGAGCCTTGGTGTAGAGATCATCGTACATTAGGCCAAGACAAATCTCCAGCCACTTGAGCCTCTGCGCCTTCTCCAAAGGCGATAAATCAAGGGATGTACCTGCTTCAAATATTCTTGATGCACGATAGACAAAAATAGAAAAGACTGTTGGCATATGAAGTACAGCATCCAAAACAGTGCTGCAGTAGTCATCAGCAGCAGCATGGTCGTCGTCGTCTGTTCTGTCTTCTTGCACACGAGGCTGGTACTGATGTCCAGAAGACTCCTCCAGGCTTTCAAACCGGGCACACCTGAGAGACCATGTCCTTTCTCCGTACTTGATTACTCCTACTACAAACACCAATGCGCCTGAAACTAGAAGCGTCACGCTGTGTCTTCCGATGGACTTCCAGAAAACATACACAACAAGGACAACCAGAACCACCAGATTCAACAGATGCCTCAGCCACAGGTTGTTGTCCTCCAAGGCAAAGGCGGTGATTGTGTCCTGTCCTCCAAGATGGACGAGGAGGAAGGGTACCCAGAAGAAAGCCAAGCTGTGGGCATCTTTATCTTGCCTTGACAGGTAGCCAAGGGCATAAACTGCTACTGTGTCTGCTCCCAAATAAGCTATCCAAATGGACAGCCTAATGAGTGCATTGGTGCCACGCCGGCGTGGCCCACCAGTAAAGAAGAGGAATATTTGTATTGCGAAACTTAGAAGAACTAGCAGCTGAATTTCCCAGTCATGGAAGAGCTTCACCAAGTTCTCCGTTATATATATTGCACAACCCTATATATGTCCAGTTAGGACCACCTGTTTTCACAACAATGTACATAATAATTAGCTTAATTGATTTCCTATACAGAAAACTTGTTTGGATATATATACACTACTATATATAAGTCAACATATATATAAATCGATATAGCTCCACGACTAAATATAAAATATCAAAATTGTGATCTTAGCTCCATGCACATACAACAAAAACTCTGATTTTTCTCCCGAAAGTATGGCAGTTTTTTTTTAAAAAAACTATTGGCTCCCAAGTGAGTAATAATGATGATAAACTAGGATTTAACCTATACATGTTTACATCATACGCAATAACTGAAGGGTTTAGAATGAAGTACCATTCTAATCTAAAATAGATTAATCGACAAAGGAGGATGGGGTATCTAATATTAGAGAACTTTTTAAATCAATTAATCTGTTTATTACAACAATTTTTTTGAGACATATTACATCATTTAGGCGGCTGATGAGCATACAACTATAACCTTTGAACCTATGCATGCTTACTTGTTTTGGACCTATTTACATTTATAAGAAACAAAAAAAGGGGGCCAAATTTATGTTTCATATGTTTGACAAGCTAGCATAAGAAGAGGAGTGAGACTTCTAATTTAGGAAGAGTCAATCATCACTTACTTCTTGGTTGTAGAAGAGTCAAGCATAAGTACACTCCGATCCTCAATCGATCCGTGCTATATATTTCTGTTTTTGCTTTCTTTCCTTTGTAGCAATGAAGCATGCATGAATAGAACAAAATATATAATATGTAATCATTTAACATCATGCTAGTGTTAATGTTGACATCTTTTGTTGTATGATAAATTAGCCTTATGTAAAAAAATATTTCTTTTCAGACGGAAGCATCAGAAGTCATGAGTATGTGAGATATGTAAAACAACAACAACATAGCCTTTTGTCCCAAGCAAGTTGGGGTAGGCTAGAGATGAAACCTAAAAGAGACGAGAAAAAGAGAGACACATAAAGGGACATAAAAGGCACAAGTCAGAAAGAGGTCACGGTTCAGGCACGTTGATTGCCAGTCTCCAAGCGCTCCTGTCCATAGCTAAATCCTTGGAGATATTCCACTCCTTATGGTCTCTCTTAACGGACTCGTCCCAAGTTAGTTTAGGTCGACCTCTACCGCTCTTTACATTATCGGCCCGCTTTAGAACCCCACTACGCACCGGCGCCTCAGGAGGCCTCCGTTGGACATGTCCAAACCATCTCAACCGATGTTGAGTCAATTTCTCCTCAATTGGTGCCACCCCAACCCTATCCCGAATATCGTCGTTCCAGACTCTATGTCTCCTTGTGTGCCCACAACACTAATGCAACATACGCATCTCTGCTACACTCAATTGCTGGACATGTCACCTTTTTGTAGGCCAACACTCAGCACCGTATAACATCGTCGGACGAATCGCCATCCTATAGAACTTACCTTTCAGCTTCTGAGGCACTCTTTTATCACAGAGGACGCCAGAAGCTTGACGCCATTTCAACCAGCCAGCTGAAATTCTATGCCTAACATCTTCATCAATGTCTTCATCCTTTTGTAGCATCGACCCTAAGTACCGAAAAGTATCCTTCTTGGCCACCACTTGCCCATCGAGGCTAACGTCTCCCTCCTCATGCCTAGTCACGCTGAAATCACATCTCATGTACTCGGTCTTAGTCCTACTAAGTCTAAACCCTTTCAACTCTAACTTGTGCCTTCATAGTTCTAACTTCCTATTAACCCCAGCCCTACTGTCGTCAACTAGCATCACATCATCAGCAAAGAGCATACACCAAGGGATATCACCTTGTATGTCCCTTGTGACCTCATCCATCACTAAAGCAAATAAATAAGGGCTCAAAGTTGACCCCTGATGCAGTTCTATTTTAATTAGAAAGTCACTAGTGTCACCATCACATGTTTGGACAAACATCACCACATCCCTGTACATATCCTTGATGAGGGTAACGTACTTAGTTGGGACTTTGTGCTTTTCCAAGGCCCACCACATGACATTTCTCGGTACTTTGTCATATGCCTTCTCGAGGTCAATAAAGACCATGTGCAAGTCCTTCTTCTGCTCCCTATATCTCTCCATCAATTGTCGTAATAAGAAAATCGCCTCCATGGTCGACATACCAAGCATGAACCCAAACTGATTTTGGGTCACATGTGTCACTCTCCTTAGGCGATGCTCGATAACCCTCTCCTAGAGCTTCATCGTATGGCTCATCAACTTAATCCCACGGTAGTTAGTACAACTTTGAACATCTCCCTTGTTCTTGAAGATAGGTACTAATATACTTCTCCTCCATTCTTCAGGCATCTTGTTAGACCAAAAAATAAGGTTAAAAAGCTTAGTTAACCGTACTATCGCTCTAGCGCCTAGGCATCTCCACACCTCAATGGGGATACCATCAGGGTCCATCGCTTTACCTCCCTTCATCTTCTTCAAAGCCTCCCCGATCTCTGCCTCCTGAATTCTCCTTACAAAGCGTCTGTTGGTATCGTCAAATAAGTCGTCCAACTCAAGGGTAGGACCCTCATTCTCCCCATTAAACAACTTGTCGAAGTACTCTCTCCATCTATGCTTGATCTCCTCATCCTTCACTAGAAGTCGATCTGTCCCATCCTTGATGCATTTTATTTGGTTGATGTCCCTTGTCTTCCTCTCGCGGATTCTAGCCATCCTATAAATGTCCTTCTCCCCTTCCTTTGTGCCTAGCCGCTGATAAAGGCCATCATACGTCTGACCTTTTGCTACACTCACAGCTCGCTTTGCAACCCTCTTCGCTATTTTATAGCCCTCGATGTTGGCTGCACTCTTGTCATGGTGGAGACGTTTGAAACACTCCTTCTTCGTAATAGCCCTTTGCACCTTGTCATTCCACCACCATGTGTCTTTCGCTTCCCGTTTGCCTCCCCTACTCACGCCAAACACTTCCGAAGCCACCTTCCGGACACATGTTGCCATCTAAGATATGTAAAATTGACCAAGAAATATTTGTGCTTACCTTAGAATATAATGATTAATAATGCTTCTCTAGTTTGATCCAAATGCCCAAGGAACTCTCCATTAGCTTCTGAACAGTCTTAATTTATAGATATCCCCAACAACACATTGAGCTAATGTTCCTTCCTTGCGAGTGCAGAGTGATACTAAAGAAGCGTTCCAATAGAGATACTGCAGTCTAGCTGCATGCATGTCCTTTTATGTATATGTTTCTTGGCATACCAGCAAGGTTAAGTTAATAAAGAGATGCCTTTCTTGCATATGCCACCCATGAATCTGTAGCCACCCATGAATCTGAGTAATATTGCCCAAACGGGTAGTAAAGTGCATCCACGCACCGCACGTACACAATATATGTCAGAGAACTACTACATTGGTAATTTCCCCATCATATATATATATAGTTTTCATACAATTATGTATATATTACCAGGGTTAACTTAGTATTATATGCTCCAAAGTTAAGAAAACACAAGAAACTATTAATGCCTTATTTAACATAAGCTATAATGTCTTATGCACGAATTATGGAACCAGCTACAAACAATCCAACTTTAGGGACACGAAGACAACTACTCTTGGCGCTTCAAACCGTTTGGGCAATATTACTCGGCAAGAGCAGCTTACAAAGCACAGTTCTTTGGATCCTTCCAAGATCAGAATTGGGCGAAGGTATGGAAAATGAAAGTAGAGCCTAAATGCAGCTTCTTCATTTGGCTACTGTTCTGATCAAAGGTAGCAACAGCTGATCAAAGGGAACCCAATCTGACTATACTGCACTCGAGGCTGCATGCATGTCCTTTTATGCATACGTTTCTTGGCATACCAGCAAGGTTAAGTTAAAGGGATGCCTTTCTTACATGACACCCATGAATCTGTACCCGCTCTAATTTATTTGAAACGAAGCGTTGCGACTATAGATGGCCAAAGGCGGCACGAGGCCCGCAAATTTGGTTCAGCCTGATCGATCAGCATTGGCTTCTGCACAATCTTAGTTTCATTGCTGGAAACAGGAATTTTCAAGTGTGCTCTAGTATTTTTTTTCTGACAATATCACGCGAGAGCGCACAGACACACAAAAAATACAGGCCGGACAAAATACTCTTAACTCGCTAACTCGCTTGAATTGACTCAACAGTATATCTATACTGTCGATTTTCTTAAAACTGCCACCAATGTAAATAGAGATTTTGTAACACCCTAAAATTTGAAGAAAAGAAAAATAGGGAAAATGTGTTTTTTATATTTATTTTTGGTGAAGCATGCAATTATAGAATAAGAATAATTTTATAAACTTAAAATCAAATATAAGGCTAGAAACATGATTGAGCATTCATGCTGCTGCATTTGGAGTTTTGTGTTGAGTGGTTCAAATCAAATTCAAATTTGATTTGAAAATCATTTGAAAAATGGATTTGAAAAATTGGAAAAGAAAAAGAAAAGAGATTTTTCTACCGGGCCGTTTTCTCCCTCAGCTGCGCTCGGCCCGCCAAGCCGCGGCCCAGTCCCCTCCTTCCCTCCCGCGCCGTCTTCTCCTCCTGGGCCGAGCCCGAGCCCAGCAAGCCGGCCCGTCTTGCGCGCGCGCGGCCGTTCCCCGCTCTGAGTCGCCGACATGTGGGACCCACCTGTCAGCGTCTCCTTCCACCTTCCTTTCTTCTTCCTCCAGCTTTCCAACCGCGAGCTCACCTTCCTTCTTCTCCGATTCGATTCGGCGGCTCGATCTCCTTCCCTTCCTTAAGTGCGACGCCTTCGGGCTATAAAAACGCGACCCCCGCATCGTACCGCTCCTCATCCCACCTTTTTCCGCAGCCTAGACCGCCTAGGGTTGCCTCGCCGCGAGCTCCGCCTCCACCGCCGCCTTGCCGAGCTAGCCGCCGCCCTCTAGCTGCTCCTCGGTCACGTGTTCGCGTGGGGTAAGATCGCGACGTTGTGCTCCTTCTTTTGGTGCCCTCGGTTCGGTGTTTGGTGCTTGGGAGGGTCTTCTTCGCGAACTCCGGCGAGCTCGGTTTTAACCGGCAATGGCGCCGCCGCCTGGGCTACTGTGGCCGCCGGCGGGTTCCTTCCCTCTCTCCTCCGATTCAATCTCGCCCGTCCAATTCTAATCTAACGGTTGAAAAGAGAGGATACCGGTTCGGCGGATGATTTTGCTAAAGAGTCCCTGAGATTTTGTCTTTTTGAACCCGCGGTCCAAAGCGTATTCTGGAAAATACGTTTTTATTAAATGAAAACGTAATTCGTTTCGGAAAAAGAAAAATACGCTTTCTCATATTTACAGTTTTGCCACTCAGATTGATTTAGCCGTAGAATCTTCGTTTTAACTCCGATTTGATCCATTCAAATTGCGTTAGATTCATATTCGCGAGCTCTATCTAATGATGTAACTGTACAGTAGGTTTAGATTAATTTATTTTCGAGTTTTAATTAAAGTATTTATTTTTTCTATAGGAAATCTTCGGAAATTCATAACTTTGTCGTTTTAGATCCGTTTTTCGTGATCTTCGCGTCTGTGTGATCCTAGCGAGTTGTAGATTCATTTTAAAGACTTTTTATCTTATTTTCTTACTGTTGGTGTATTGTTCTAATTATAGTCTTGTTTATCTATGCATGATTGCCTCTGGATGTGTGTTGTTGATAATGGTTGATCGAGTATAGACGGTGAGCAATTCGTTGGAGATCAAGAGCCTTACTACGAGCAAGATCTTCAGGACCAGTTTGAGCAAGGCAAGTATAGCATGGGATTATCCTTGTTGTCCTATCCACATTATGCAATTAATGTCATTATGCATTTATTCCTTGTTAAGGATGACTTAGTGATTGATCCTATACCTTGGTACCCATTATGATGCATTGATTAGTATGGCTAGTGCTTAAACATGGACTATGATCATGTAAATTGATTAGAGGAATATGCAATAAACATTAAAATATGATTTTGATTATTGTATAAAGGGGATTAGAGCATGTGTGTTGTTTTTGATGCTCTAATTGCTCTCCATAAGGACTCATCTATAAGCGACAATCCGGGATTTACAGTACAACTGTGGGGGCTATATGGCTCTGGCTTTAGTCATATAGAAGGACCTTTTCTAGCTTGTTAGAGGTAACCTTTTTGGCGTAAGAATGGCTTGACGAATCGGGTATAGTGCGGCCTCTGTCCTTATGTGTATAGGCTGCGGGTTATTGTGCCATTTGGAAGGGGGGCTCTACATCTGTTTGCCGAGTGAATCTAATGGCCCTAACTTGTTAGACGAACCTTCGAAAGACTTCATAGTGTTTACCCTGCCTGCTCACCTTGGTAGTGTTTTGGGAGTAATTAACCCGGGTATTTGGGTAACACGACTCACAGTGAAAGTGTACAACCTCTGCAGAGTGTAGAACTGTTATAACAGCCGTGCTCACGGTCACGAGTGGCCTTGGACCCTTATGGAATAGTTGAATAATTGTTTATGTTTATGTTTTTGCTATTCATTAATCATTTCACATGGATCATATGTTTATTGTTTACATTGAGACCTATTGATGCTATTGATATGCTAAAATCATGTTAACTAAAAGCTACATGCTGATAAACCAATGATTATGCCTATTTGAGCCTCATGAACCCCATGTTACACTTGTTGAGTACGAGATGTACTTACGCTTGTTTATTCTTCTTATTTGGATAAAAATCCCGGATGGGTAATAGATGGAGGTAATAGCGACTACTACGCCTACTTCCCTGAGGATTACTAGTCTTGCTGTCAACCAGTCAATGTACCTGTGACTGGAGCTACCACGAGAGATATTTTTATTTTATACTTCCGCTATATTTGTGTTAAGACTATGTGTTTAAATATCGTGATGTAATAACATTTGCCATGATACTTCTGTTATAATTTGTGAACTTATGTGTGATTGATCTCTGGGCGCACATAAGGGTAAGCATTCCATTTGGTCGATAAATGGGTGTGACAAATTGGTATCAGAGCTCTTGTTGACTGTAGGACGCAAGCCTAGCTAGCAATGGTCGAAGTAGTGTCATCTTTACACTATTTTTATGCTCACTATCTTGCTCTTGTTATTTGATAAATTTTTATGCTTCTTATGTCTCATTCTATTACGAAATTTTGCCTCTATTCTAACTTCATCTAAAAATTCTGTAGATGACTCGTGACCGTAAGACTGCCCGCATCAGCTTTGGAGGATACTACCCACCTCGTGCCCTGCTTGCAACTGAAGAGCCACAAGAGCCAGAACCTCAGGAACAAGAGAAGACCCCTGTAGCACCAGTCCAAGCACCAGCACCTCCCCAGGAAGAGATTGAGCCTGAAGAAGATCCAGAAATCGTTGAGATTGAAGATGGTGAGGAGGAAGATAATGGAGGAGTACAACCCCCGTCTCCACCACATGAAGCTCCTGAAGATGTGCCACCTCCTCCAATGGGGTGGACTGTGAGGATCTACCACAGGAATGGAGGGGATGCTGTCTCTCATATTCGCCTAGTGGGGATGCTCACTGCTTACTTCGCGGATTGGCATCCAGCTGTGGAGTACGTCTGCTGGGAGTACACTCATCCACTAGAGAGCACGTACTGGAAGGCAAGGGCAAGCATCTTTGCACACAAGCAAGACAAGGGGGCATATCAGCTGGACAGGATGTTCTCTCATGTGGGACATCGAGCCACCATAGAGGATAGCATTGAAGATGCTGCTTTTGAAGCATGTATGGGTCTTCGCTATCTTCGCTTTAACCTCATGAAGCATGACATCCATCGCTTCCTTCCTCGTGCACACCCCGAGCTTGGTTGGGCTATGACGGATCCAGTGCAGCTAGAGCCACTACCTCGGGTGATGGTGAACTTTGTCTATGACATGATGGACAGGAAGCTGCAACTAGAAGAGATGGTGAGGACACAAGGGAAGACTATCAAGAGATGCCAAGCAACCATTGATGAGCTCCGAGCAAACCAAGGCATGCCCAAGATCTACGAGAAGTTAGAGCATGAACCACTTCCTTAGGAAGTAGGAGTCCTTTTATGTAATAAGAACGTTCTTAGTAACGTCAGTTGAGTCAGTCGAGTCTGTCGTGTGGTTTGAACCTTGGTGTGCTAGTTGCTTTATTATTATGCTTATGTGTGAGTTGGATCTTTGTTTGAGTGTCTGGACTTGTAGGCATGTCTACAAGTTCCATTATTAAGAATAATAAGTTTATTAGTCAAGGAATAATAGTTGGGTTTGTTATTATCTCGTTTCTGTCCTTGCTGTTTTCTGGAGCAGTCTCTGATGTTTCTGCTATAGTTTAAAAACGGTTCGTGCAACATTTATGAAATTTTTATGAGAGAAACTAGACTCAAGCATCTTTCAAATGCCACTAGAATCACATTTTTATCTAATCTGGTTCGAGAGATATAATTTTCACAAGTTAAAGTTTCTGCACAGTCTGGAATCTGGAACAGTTTCTGTTACGCCTTATTTTTCATAGACTTAACGACAGAATCTGGTCTTGAGGTCTGAATAGAAATTGTGGATAATTTCATAAGCTTTCCAACCATATAAAGAACGCCTCTTTTGGATTTCTGTAGCCCGAGATATGATTGAAATACTGAACTGTCAATATTGCTACTCGTCCAGAAAACTTCCAGATCTCATTCTTAATCTTATAAGTGGTTGATAACGTGGATTTCTTAAAGTTTGCATGTTTATGGGTGGCAGATGGCCGGAAGAGGAAGAGGCAGAGGTCGTGGAAACATTCCCCCGAATCCACCACCACCACCGCCACCAACTATCGAGCAGTTGCTGGCAGTACAGACGCAGTTGATGCAACAACTGGTGCAGAATCAGCAGAATCAGCCAGTTGCTGGAGTTCAACCACGTGATAAGCGTGGTGAATTTTTGAAGGGTCGTCCCCCAGTGTTCACACATGCTGCTGATCCTTTGGAGGCCGATGATTGGCTTCGTGCTGTGGAGAAACAACTCACCATTGCACAATGTGATGACCGACAGAAGGTGTTGTTCGCTTCTGGGCAACTTCAGGGAGAAGCTCAAGATTGGTGGGAGTCATATGAGTATGGTCGTTCTGCTAATGCTCCTGCGGTCACCTGGCAGGAGTTTAGAGAGAACTTCAGGGCTTACCATATACCTGAAGGGATGATAGAATTGAAGGCGGAGGAATTCCGGAACCTGACCCAAGGGTCAATGACTGTAGCTGAGTATCGGGACAAGTTTGCTCAGTTGTCACGATATGCTCCACATGAGGTGGCTAATGACAATGATAAGCAGCGCCGCTTCTTGAAGGGATTATATGATGGACTACAGTTGCAGTTGATATCCAATACCTATCCCAACTTTCAGACGCTTGTGAACCGCGCTATTGTGGTGGATAACAAGCGCAAAGAAATGGATGCTAAGAGGAAGAGGTTACAGGGACAAGCCTCCAATAGCAACACCCGTCCACGCACTGGCTTCCAACAGAATACTCAGCAGAGACCTCCTACTGGACAGTGGAACCGTGGTCAGACCCCATTCCGTGGACAGTTCCCTCAACGTCCCCCATTTTAGCCACAGAGTAGCAATCAACGTCCACCACAGCAGAATGAGAATCAAGTGCAGCGCCAGGGTCCTTCCAACAACACTCCTACAAAGACCAGTGCTCCCAATACTCCCAACAGGTGTTTCCGTTGTGGAAAAGAAGGTCACTTGTCTTACAACTGCCCGGAGAAGCCTAACCAGCAGACTCCCCAGAGACAGAGCAGCCACCAGAAGCCCGCACTTAACTCGGGAAGGGTGAATCACTTGTCCCAGGAAACTGCAGTGGAGGAGCCAGAAGTTATGCTTGGTACGTTCGATGTCCACTCTACTCCCGCCACTGTTCTTTTTGATTCTGGAGCATCACATTCTTTCATATCACAATCATTTGTTAGAATACATAGAATCCATTTGTGTGCCATGAAGAACCCTATCTTAGTAAACTCACCTGGTGGAAGCATGCCAGCATCTTATCGCTGTCTTCCCATTAGTCTCAACTTAAGGGGGTAGAGTTTACAGTTAGTCCTATAGTATTGAGGACAGCCGGGATTGATCTTATACTGGGAATGGATTGGATGATGCAACAATAAGCAGAGATTCAGTGTAAGGATAAATCAGTTGTGCTGACTACACCAAAGGGGGATAGGATCAGGGTTGAAGTCAAAGTGCAAAAACAAGCGACCGCTACGTGAACCAGCTCAATGATGGTGCCAATCAGGAGGATCCAGTTGTGGAGGAGTTCCTAGATGTGTTTCCAGAGGATTTGCCAGGTATGCCACCAGACCGTGACATTGAATTTATTATTGAATTATTACCTGGAACTGCACCTATAGCTAAGCGTCCATATAGAATGGGAGTAAATGAATTAGAAGAACTTAAGAAACAAATTAAGGAGTTGCAGGATAAGGGTTTTATTCGTCCTAGTTCGTCACCATGGGGTGCACCAGTGATTTTTGTGGATAAGAAAGATGGAACTCAGAGGATGTGTGTAGATTATCGGTCTCTCAATGAGGTTACCATTAAGAACAAGTACCCATTGCCTAGAATTGATGACCTGTTTGATCAGTTGAGAGGAGCTTGTGTATTCTCCAAGATTGACCTTCGCTCTGGATATCATCAATTGAAGATTCGTGCCAGGGATATACCCAAGACAGCATTTACTACACGTTATGGGTTATATGAGTATACAGTGATGTCATTTGGTTTGACTAATGCTCCTGCATACTTCATGTATTTAATGAATAAAGTGTTCATGAAATATTTGGACAAGTTTGTAGTGGTATTCATTGATGATATACTAGTGTTTTCCAAGACGAAAGAAGAACATGCTGAACATTTGAGGTTGGTCTTGCAGAAGCTCAGAGAACACCAACTATATGCAAAAAGGAGTAAGTGTGAGTTTTGGCTTAAGGAAGTTTCTTTTCTAGGTCACATCGTTTCAAATGGAGGAATATCAGTAGATCCTGGCAAGGTGAAAGATGTATTGAACTGGAAACCACCTATCAATGCAAGTGAGATCCGTAGCTTTTTGGGATTGGCTGGTTATTATAGAAGATTTATAGAGGGATTTTCCAAGCTTGCAAAACCAATGACTGCATTGTTGGAGAAGAATGCCAAGTTTGTGTGGTCCGAGAAGTGTCAGGCTAATTTTGAGGAATTAAAGAAAAGATTGACTACTGCACCTGTCTTAGTTTTGCCAGACCTGAATAAACCTTTCTCTATCTATTGTGATGCATCTCGATTGGGATTGGGATGTGTTCTGATGCAAGAAGGTAGAGTTGTGGCATATGCATCGAGGCAGTTAAGGAAGCATGAGTTAAATTACCCTACTCATGATTTGGAATTAGCTGCAGTGGTTCATGCATTAAAGATATGGAGACATTATTTGATTGAACACAAGAGTGATATATACACTGATCACAAGAGTCTCAAGTATATTTTCACTCAAACAGATCTGAACTTGAGGCAGCGTAGATGGTTGGAGTTGATAAAAGACTATGATCTAGAGGTGCATTATCATCCCGGAAAGGCCAACGTTGTTGCTGATGCCCTTAGTAGGAAGAGTTATGCAAATGAAATACAAGTAATGCCTATGCCTAAGGAATTGTGTGCTGAGTGTAAGCATCTGAACTTAGGATTTACTACTAATGCAGTGGAACTAGTATTGGAGCCTACTCTGGAGCAAGAAATCCGTAAAGGTCAGCAGAAGGATGAAAAGTTGAGAGAGATAGCTGAAAACATAGTGAAAGGAAAATCTCCAGGATTTCGTAAGGATGAAAATGGTACGCTATGGTTTGGGAAAAGGCTGTGTGTGCCCGAAGATAGGGAAATCCGAATGGCAATTCTGCGTGAAGCTCATGAGTCAGCTTATTCCATACATCCGGGTAGTACTAAGATGTATTTAGATCTGAAAGAGAAATATTGGTGGTATGGTTTAAAGAGAGACGTAGCTGAGTATGTTGCTTTGTGTGACACATGTCAAAGGGTGAAAGCGGAACATCAAAGGCCTGCAGGATTGTTACAACCTATGCAGATACCCGAGTGGAAATGGGAAGAGGTCGGTATGGATTTTATAGTTGGGTTACCACGGACTCAACGAGGATATGATTCAATTTGGGTGATAGTGGATCGTCTGACTAAGGTTGCTCATTTTCTGCCTGTGAAGACTACATATAGCAGTGCGAAACTGGCAGAGTTGTATATGGAAAGAATAGTGAGTCTACATGGAGTTCCTAAAAAGATTGTGTCTGATCGAGGTACTCAGTTTACATCTCATTATTGGCAAAAGATACATGAATCATTGGGGACCAAACTAAATTTCAGTACAGCTTATCATCCTCAGACAGATGGCCAAACAGAGAGAATTAATCAGATATTGGAAGATATGTTGAGAGCTTGTGCTCTACAATATGGTACTAGCTGGGATAAGAGTTTGCCATACGCAGAGTTCTCTTATAACAATAGTTATCAGAAGAGTCTTCAAATGGCACCGTTTGAGGCTCTGTATGGACGAAAGTGTAGGACCCCGTTGTTCTGGAATCAGACAGGGGAGAGTCAAGTGTTTGGACCTGATGTATTAAAGGATGCTGAAAAGAAAGTAAGAATGATTAGAGATAATCTAAAAATAGCCCAGTCTAGACAGAAAAGTTATGCTGATACTCGCAGAAGAGAGTTGACTTTTGAGGTAGGAGATTATGTTTACTTGAAAGTGTCACCCATGAGAAGTGTGAAGAGATTTAACATGAAGGGTAAATTAGCACCAAGATATATTGGACCTTTCAAGATTATAGAGAGACGTGGTGAAGTGGCATATCAATTGGAATTACCCGAGAGTCTGGTAGGTGTACATGATGTGTTCCATGTGTCACAATTGAAGAAATGTTTACGAGTACCAGAAGAACAGATTCCGATAGAGGAACTCACTGTTAAGGAGGATCTTACATATGAGGAGTTTCCGGTTAAGATTTTGGAGACTGCAGACAGAGTCACAAGAAGTAGAACAATCAAAATGTGTAAAGTACAGTGGAATCGGTATACCGCAGAAGATGCTACTTGGGAACGAGAAGAGGATCTGAGAAAAACCTACCCGCAACTGTTTGAGTAAGCACCGGTCGAATCTCGGGGCGAGATTCATTTTAAGGGGGGTAGAATTGTAACACCCTAAAATTTGAAGAAAAGAAAAATAGGGAAAATGTGTTTTTTATATTTATTTTTGGTGAAGCATGCAATTATAGAATAAGAATAATTTTATAAACTTAAAATCAAATATAAGGGTAGAAACATGATTGAGCATTCATGCTGCTGCATTTGGAGTTTTGTGTTGAGTGGTTCAAATCAAATTCAAATTTGATTTGAAAATCATTTGAAAAATGGATTTGAAAAATTGGAAAAGAAAAAGAAAAGAGATTTTTCTACCGGGCCGTTTTCTCCCTCAGCTGCGCTCGGCCCGCCAAGCCGCGGCCCAGTCCCCTCCTTCCCTCCCGCGCCGTCTTCTCCTCCTGGGCCGAGCCCGAGCCCAGCAAGCCGGCCCGTCTTGCGCGCGCGCGGCCGTTCCCCGCTCTGAGTCGCCGACATGTGGGACCCACCTGTCAGCGTCTCCTTCCACCTTCCTTTCTTCTTCCTCCAGCTTTCCAACCGCGAGCTCACCTTCCTCCTTCTCCGATTCGATTCGGCGGCTCGATCTCCTTCCCTTCCTTAAGTGCGACGCCTTCGGGCTATAAAAACGCGACCCCCGCATCGTACCGCTCCTCATCCCACCTTTTTCCGCAGCCTAGACCGCCTAGGGTTGCCTCGCCGCGAGCTCCGCCTCCACCGCCGCCTTGCCGAGCTAGCCGCCGCCCTCCAGCTGCTCCTCGGTCACGTGTTCGCGCGGGGTAAGATCGCGACGTTGTGCTCCTTCTTTTGGTGCCCTCGGTTCGGTGTTTGGTGCTCGGGAGGGTCTTCTTCGCGAACTCCGGCGAGCTCGGTTTTAACCGGCAATGGCGCCGCCGCCTGGGCTACTGTGGCCGCCGGCGGGTTCCTTCCCTCTCTCCTCCGATTCAATCTCGCCCGTCCAATTCTAATCTAACGGTTGAAAAGAGAGGATACCGGTTCGGCGGATGATTTTGCTAAAGTGTCCCTGAGATTTTGTCTTTTTGAACCCGCGGTCCAAAGCGTATTCTGGAAAATACGTTTTTATTAAATGAAAACGTAATTCGTTTCGGAAAAAGAAAAATACGCTTTCTCATATTTACAGTTTTGCCACTCAGATTGATTTAGCCGTAGAATCTTCGTTTTAACTCCGATTTGATCCATTCAAATTGCGTTAGATTCATATTCGCGAGCTCTATCTAATGATGTAACTGTACAGTAGGTTTAGATTAATTTATTTTCGAGTTTTAATTAAAGTATTTATTTTTTTCTATAGGAAATCTTCGGAAATTCATAACTTTGTCGTTTTAGATCCGTTTTTCGTGATCTTCGTGTCTGTGTGATCCTAGCGAGTTGTAGATTCATTTTAAAGACTTTTTATCTTATTTTCTTACTGTTGATGTATTGTTCTAATTATAGTCTTGTTTGTCTATGCATGATTGCCTCTGGATGTGTGTTGTTGATAATGGTTGATCGAGTATAGACGGTGAGCAATTCGTTGGAGATCAAGAGCCTTACTACGAGCAAGATCTTCAGGACCAGTTTGAGCAAGGCAAGTATAGCATGGGATTATCCTTGTTGTCCTATCCACATTATGCAATTAATGTCATTATGCATTTATTCCTTGTTAAGGATGACTTAGTGATTGATCCTATACCTTGGTACCCATTATGATGCATTGATTAGTATGGCTAGTGCTTAAACATGGACTATGATCATGTAAATTGATTAGAGGAATATGCAATAAACATTAAAATATGATTTTGATTATTGTATAAAGGGGATTAGAGCATGTGTGTTGTTTTTGATGCTCTAATTGCTCTCCATAAGGACTCATCTATAAGCGACAATCCGGGATTTACAGTACAACTGTGGGGGCTATATGGCTCTGGCTTTAGTCATATAGAAGGACCTTTTCTAGCTTGTTAGAGGTAACCTTTTTGGCGTAAGAATGGCTTGACGAATCGGGTATAGTGCGGCCTCTGTCCTTATGTGTATAGGCTGCGGGTTATTGTGCCATTTGGAAGGGGGGCTCTACATCTGTTTGCCGAGTGAATCTAATGGCCCTAACTTGTTAGACGAACCTTCGAAAGACTTCATAGTGTTTACCCTGCCTGCTCACCTTGGTAGTGTTTTGGGAGTAATTAACCCGGGCATTTGGGTAACACGACTCACAGTGAAAGTGTACAACCTCTGCAGAGTGTAGAACTGTTATAACAGCCGTGCTCACGGTCACGAGTGGCCTTGGACCCTTATGGAATAGTTGAATAATTGTTTATGTTTATGTTTTTGCTATTCATTAATCATTTCACATGGATCATATGTTTATTGTTTACATTGAGACCTATTGATGCTATTGATATGCTAAAATCATGTTAACTAAAAGCTACATGCTGATAAACCAATGATTATGCCTATTTGAGCCTCATGAACCCCATGTTACACTTGTTGAGTACGAGATGTACTTACGCTTGTTTATTCTTCTTATTTGGATAAAAATCCTGGATGGGTAACAGATGGAGGTAATAGCGACTACTACGCCTACTTCCCTGAGGATTACTAGTCTTGCTGTCAACCAGTCAATGTACCTGTGACTGGAGCTACCACGAGAGAGATTTTTATTTTATACTTCCGCTACATTTGTGTTAAGACTATGTGTTTAAATATCGTGATGTAATAACATTTGCCATGATACTTCTGTTATAATTTGTGAACTTATGTGTGATTGATCTCTGGGCGCACATAAGGGTAAGCATTCCATTTGGTCGATAAATGGGTGTGACAGATTTGTACTGGTGGTAAAATCCGCCAGTAGAAATGTATCTCTACTAATTGGTCATAGCCATGGGCCTATAGTTCTGCCTCTATTGGTGTCTATTTCTTATGAACCGCCAGTGGAAAAATCTCTAACATCTAAAAAATCATCACGTACTAAATGATGATGCCCTGAAACCAAAAGCCACTTTCCTCTTCTCAATGCATGTAGTTCCCATAAATAAATCCTACATATACAGTAATGTGCTCCCTCCGTTCCAAAATAAACACACATCACACTTACTGAGGAGTCAAACCTTTTAAAGTTTGACCAAATATATACAAAAACATACTAATTAATGTTTAATAATATTATTAAATTGAGCATAAAATATAATTTCATAATAAACTAATTTGGAGTTATAAAAGTTGATACGATTTTCTATATTCTTAATCAATTCTAAATTCTGAAAAAGTTTGACTCCTCGAGAAGCGAGATATGTGTTTATTTTTGGAACAGAGGGAGTATGTGTAAATTAAACTGTGCAAGCCACGGGTGGGCCAGGAGAGCCTGAGAGAATAGAGATCCATCTTGGCCTGGACAGGAGGGGTGCATGCCATGCGTGTTGCGTGAGGATATGTACAACCCACAGACGGGGGAGTCTCGAATCTAACGTACAGACGGCTAAAAAGACAGGTCGTAAAACCCACGGACAAGAGGTCGTCTACAAGCTGCTTAATGCTATTTGATACCATTTTGTACCATTATGTTGCTATTTGATAGATAATGGATCAAGCTTAAATTAAGATAAACATGATTAATTATTACAATATTTTTTTAAAAAAATCATCAATACAACTGATTATTATATATAATTGCAACATTTTGTTCACATGACAAAGAGAGTTAACGGCTATTCTCAATTCACACTAACAACATTTATACGGCAATGGATCAGCATGTCACATAACAGATCAAGCATAAATGATATTGTTTCAGTAGAATGCACCTTTGCTGAAGCTCCATGTGGTTGCTTTTTCGACATGCATGTGCTTGGTGGTTCCACTGAAGATGTGTTTGGACTGTTGGTGATCTTCGTCCAAGAGAAGGACGACCCAGTGCACCGTTAAGATCAGTGGCTAATATGCAGCATCGACCCAATAATGCTTACTGTAGTTGATGTCTCCAATAATTTTATATCAGCCTCGATGGTCACCTCAGACTCAGTAATAGCCTTCCACTAAATAGTATCTTCATAGACAACAAGGAAAAGGTCAACAGTTGGGAGTGGATTGGAGACCTCTGAGGAAGAGCAGATTTCATAGAACTTGCTGTAGGCAGAAATAAACAAGGTGTCATCACACCACTCTTCTGCTAAGCAAATACAGAGCAGGATGAGCTGCATTACATTACATATTTACATTGTCTTCCTGCAGTATGCTCACATCCCAGTCTTCCAGTAGTATGCTCACATCTCAGTCTTGCTGCAGCAATATGATACTATCAAATACTAGGCTCACAAGTAGATGACTGGTATACTGAACAATCTTACAGCATCTCTATTTTCAGAACTGAAACATCTGAACTGTAACAGCATCAAAATTGTAACAGATAAATGCAACACATATATTTTTAGAACTCTAGCAGCAGCAGAGTGCACAGTTACGTAGCTCATAGTGCAGAATTGAAACAAAACTTCTTGACTCTACACCAAAAAGTGCAAAATCCATCCAGATGCTCAACGCACCAGCGGATGATCTACAATTGAAAACTAATGCCGAACATTCCATTTCGGCAATCAAAATTATCACCTATTGATGTAAAAGATGCCCAGGCCACCATAAGTGAGGAAAGAAACAGTCTCAACTGAGTAGCTTAGGTTAGATTACCAAGAAAAGTGAACGAAACGTGCTCAACTGAAATCTAACACCTCACAATCACAACTCACAGGTCTGTCTACGAATCTACGATTGCTGTCTGTCTGCAGACACGCATGCCTACAGATCTTAACCCAAAACCTGACGGCTGATGAGTACTTTCTCTCTTTTTTTTCCTCATCAAGATTTGACATTATCAGATAATACAGCAATTAAGGAGCCTTGTATTTGCCGTAGAGGTCGTAGTGCTCTGGCCGGAGCACGAGCTCCGCCGCGATGTTGGCGATAGGGAGCGGCTCGACGGAGTTGCCGATGTCGATGTCCGCCGTTACCAGCGAGGCCACGTCCAGCTGGATCGTCGGGCTCGGCATCTGCGGCAGCAGTGGCGGCGCGACGGCGGCGCTGAATCTCACGACGACGGCTTGGGCACCGTACGTGGCGCGCAACGAAAGCCCGCTCGCACGCAAACCAGAGTACGCGCGCCGCGCCGGATCCGAGCGCAGGGTCGAGTCGCGGAGAAGAAGCCGTACAACGCTGCGCCCAGCCAAGGTGTTTTTTTTTTTAACGCCGTCTCTCTTCTCATCAGGCACACGCATGGCTTCAACTCGTGCACCGATGCCAGAATTCTATTGATCCCATCTCTCCAGCGAACACTCTGAAATTAGACCCAATTTTTCCGCACACAAGGACACCCAAATATAAAAGGTTTTATTTTTTTGGACGTAAATATATAATATTTTAGAGAACAAAAGAAGAATAATTCAGTATCGGTAGTGCTAGTGCTCGGACGTCAGGACAGACACACGCGTCTGGACCAGGGTTTTTAATTTCGGTATTGCAAAAATTTCGGCCACTGAAATTACCAAAATTCGCGAAATTCGGCTGAAATTTCGGCGAAATTTTTTAGAGACTCACACATGAAGCATGCTTTTTTCTAAAAAAAATTTAGATCTAAATAAATATTAGTATGATTTATGACTACACATCTATTGAATAGAAGAATATATAATATAAACAATAGAAAAATATGAGTCTATAGTTATATAGCACATGTATCAGTGTATTATAAAATTTTGGATTTTTCTTTCGGCCACCACCGAAATTACCGAATTTCACGAAATTCGGCCGAAATTTTGAACCTTGGTCCGGACGCCCACGCTGCACTCCGTTTCCCATGCGCGCCACACTCCACACCCGTGCTCGCGCCAGCACGTCTCCTCCCGCACGCCCATGTGGGGCCCGTGCCACTCAGACGTCGTCCGCTCCGCTAGACTGCGCGTAGGGACCCCTCATGTCCCTTCCCGCTTTCCACGCGCATCCCATGTGCAAATCTCGATCTACTTTTAAAACATCCAGATGCAACACTTGCAACATACGTTCGAAGATAGATGAAACATTTGAAACATGCTTTTAAAATACTTGCAAAAAAACATCTGAAAAATATTTGATAACCATTACAAACATATGCAACATCCAGATGACACACTTGCAACATATGTCTGAAAACATATGAACGTCCAGATAAACACACTTACAATATACGTTTGAAAACACAGACGAAACATTAGGAACAAACGCTTGTAACATACATGTACAATCACTGCAACATATGAGACATCCCGATCTACTTTTGCAACATCCATTTGAAACACTTGTGACATATCTCTGAAACATTTGAAATATAGGTTTACAACATGTGTTTTTCAACCTTCATCTTCTGTACGACACAAAGCAGAGCAGGGAATGACTGGTTCCAGCCAACGGCGGTCGAGGACGGTGGCACGGCCTGGCAGCGGCCCACTGCGCTTGTGCCTGGCCTAGGCTCGGCCAGCGATGATCCCCTCTCCTGGTTGCCTGGCCACACACGGCGTTCAGGTGCCTGTATGGCTGCTGCTGGATTGGACCAGCCAGCCAGTGGCACTGGCGAGCGGCCAGACCCCGACAACGGTGAGGAGGCTCGCCGGCTCGTTGGAGGCGGCTACAGCAAGCGGGCAGCGCGGGTGCGTTGGTGGAGAACGCAGCAAGGCGAAGTGGGAAAGTCATCGAAGTGTCTAGTTTTTTAAAGAAGTCATCCAACATGCTTGTTGGCCCGGTCTACAGGCCCAGGAACCAAGTGTCCGGGCAGATGGATGCCCTAACTGCAGGATTACGGATCCGTATTAATTGGGTGAACAAATTCGGTAGTTACAATATTGTTAAGTTACCATTTATCACGAAATTCCCTTTCATCAAGCGGATAATAGCATCTATACATGCAAGAACTAAATTGAGTAGAAAATGAAGTGAAGGCACGTGGGTCATTTTGTATTCGGTTCTAAGAACACTCTCACTACTACATTTCACCGCTGATTCACGTGAGAATCGGCAGTGATATGTTTCACCACCGGTTTATAGGTTGAGGGGCGCAGATAGGTGATTTACCGGTGGTAATGCACGTTTTTAGCGCCGGTTCGACTATGGTATGGCGGTGAAAACAACGTCGGTCTTCATCGTCGTATTGTATGCCGAACTAAGGGTGAAAACATTTAGCACCTCCAGTTAGTCATCAAAGTTTTCCTAAATGCTAAACGGTAAACAGCCGGTCACCTACCGTTTAGCCATTATTCGGGCTAAACAGTCCATTAAACGGGCTAAATGGATGATTAAACAGAAACGGCGTACAACTGTGTAGCGTTTACATAGTATTTAAACGGGCTAAACGGCAGTTTAGGTGAACAGTGTTAGTCACCCAATGTGCGATACACTTACAAACCGGCGGTGAGAAGAAGTTTCACAATCGGTCTAAAGGTGGAAGGCTGCAGTACCAGTCAGAGCCGACGGTGAGAATCGCTACCATTGTTGGCACACTGTATGATCCGGCAGTGGAGATCGCAACAGTTCCAACCGATCCAGCGTTGATAAGAAGTTTCACTGTCCATTTGTTCGTACATTGATTTTGTGTGCAAATTGATTTATTTTTCTGATGCTCACAGTATGTTAAGGTGAAATGACAACTCTGGTCGGTATGTCATCCAGTGATAGTTGATGTTGTCCCACTCTGGTCAACTTGTCTTTGTGCATGACCGTAAAATACGGTGACAGGCACGTCATACTCAACGTATGGTATGGTGTTCTTTTTTTTGTCATTGGGAATCTGTGCCGTCCTTCAGTGTGGATTGAATCTGGGCCGTGATTGAACCCTAAGGCCGTCCGTCTGGATTGAAACACTGAGGTTGTCCACCGTCGTCTGTAAAAAAAAACCTTTGTCGCCTCCTCCCATATGCTCAATGAGCATCGTGCGAAAATCCTCATGAAGCTCGCCCGAGCGGCATCGGCGCCTCCCGCTAGGACAAGCCTGGAGCCTGCACCTGCGCCACCTGCGCCACTGGTGGCCTTTTCATCATTACCGCCAGATTGTTTGCCTGACCGACAGTGGTATTCGACTGATTGTAGCCGCCGGATCGAACTTCGACGCCGCGGTGATGATATATAACAACAGCACCACTGAATTTAATGTTGATACGGTGGTGATGAACAATACTACTGTCAGTGTCGAACAAGCGGTGGTCACCCAACTACACTATATCACTAACGATGACCATAACTGACGGTGAAGGGGGGGGGGGGGGGGTTAGGGGTTTAGAACCGGCAGTGATGAACTTCTATAATAGTGTTAGTTGGGGCATTAGTTTGTGTGTTATATTAAGAGGTAGACATTATTTTTTGATTTTCAAAAGTTTGGAGTTATTATTTTCGATTACCGATTAGAAACATTATTGAATGCAATGTATCCTCCTTTGCACTAGAAAGAAATGCTGTCGTGTATGATTGGTTGGGCGGTTAGCTACACGACAGCATGCTGTCACCGTCATGTAAATACATTGTCCCT
Organism: Saccharum spontaneum; assembly: GCA_022457205.1. Lineage (NCBI taxonomy): Eukaryota > Viridiplantae > Streptophyta > Magnoliopsida > Poales > Poaceae > Saccharum > Saccharum spontaneum. Next base: position 16,079,935 of record CM039604.1, read on the forward strand.
TTGTACCATCTAGGATGGGAATATGCATGCACTGGGGCCTGCTGGATTGCTGGTAGCTTGCTATACCTTTGGTGGCCGTTCCTATTGAACTTTCGCCTTCCGGCCCTTTATAATTGCACAAAAGGAAAGAGAACAATAAAGAAGATCTATGAAAGATTTGGAGTGATATTATTTTGCATTAATGTCATAGCAATGTGTAGTAGACGCGTAAGGCCTGCCCTTAAGTTCATATGCTTTCTTCAATAAAAAATATAAGTCCAAAGACAAGGATCAAGGTTTAAAATTGTGGGTTATAGCAAACAGCGACATTTTTTTTTTCATGAGCTATAAAGCTAAGCGTAGCTATAACAGAGCTGTGATAGATAGTGGTTTATAAGAAAACCATGAAAAATACTAGTAATTAATAGACAAAAACATGACAATAATGAAACTTGATGAACAGAAATATGTTTCTTAGGGGTTCTAGGAGTCAAGGAAACATAAATCAATATGATATGACAACATGATTAAAAAACTCAAGGGTTCAATTTTCCAAAAGACCAACTTAGCAGCAAAAGATAAGTAAAATAACTAGATTGCCACTATTAATGCCACTATTTCAAAGCTACACTTTAGCAATTTAGCGGCTCTAAAGCGTAATATAGCGCCGCTATATAAAACTATGACAAGCACATAGTTTAGAAGGTGACGTTTAGGGTAACAATATTTGTTAAAAAAGGTATATTATCTTGCATATAATGAGTTATGTATTGTGATTTTTCCCAAATGAATCTACTACCTTCATCCTAAAACACAATGCATCCAAGCAATTTTAGAACCCAATAAATAGTTTGGCAAACTTATTACCTCTCACTAATTAGTTATTTTGATTGTTAACTTGATTAATTCCCTACTAAGCTATATATATTTTAAAAAGGCATGTATGCATATTATTGATTTAGGCTACCAATTATTTAAGACACGAATGGTATGCACGAATGCATGTACGGATGATGTTTAAAATACAGACACACATGTATGGGGTTAAGCAATAATCCAAGATACTTTATATTTTAGGACAAATTTTAATTTTTGATATATTATATTTGTGGACGGAGGGAGTACTAATTAGAGTTAAATTTATGTTCATATGTTGTCAGTCCATATAAAGTTTTAGATATTCAATTTTAAAGTCAATAAAAGGGTAAAACTTGAGGCAAACCCAGATAGGCTTGTATTTCCTGATGAGAGGAAGTCAAGCTATCCTAACATTGACTACATCTTTAGAAAAAATATTAAGAAATACGACATCGAAAATTTAAGTTTTTTTTAAAAATGTTTCATAGTAATATACCCAATAAAGATTCATTTGATAATGTTGAGGTCTCAATTTTGAATAAGTGATTATCAGCGTATTTATATTATCATTTTTTCAACAAATTTTTGGTCAAACTTAGGACAGAAAAAACCCTTTATATTTCAGGACACCTGTCAATATGTACTCTCAAGCTTGGACTGATTAGACCAGTTTCAATGGGAGTTTCATAGAATTTTATGTGCATTAAATATGCTAACATGACATTGTATTGATGAAGAGAGATGATGAAAGTTTCATGGGAGTAGAGAGAGTTTTATGGGGATGAAACTCTTCTGCACTGTTTTCAAAATATAAGTGTGTTAAAAACTGAGCCATGAAAACTGGCCTTAGGCATACTCCATATAGCTCATAAATCCGTTGACTTATCTATAACCGGGACCATGCAAAAGGATGCAGTATGCGTGTACGACCACGGTGCGTAGAAAGGAAGCACAATCATTTGTGTGCGATGGAGATAGAGAGGCACAAATCCTCTCCCAATCATATACAGTATATATGCTCCAGTGGCAGAAAAAGGAAAGTCTACTATCAACCCAGTTGCACTTAGAATAGGGAATATAATCAAATCGCTTGGAGCTGCATGGGTGTATTTTTGACGTTCACATGATCTCATCTGGCCTTTTTAATTCATTGGTTTCTTCTCACAAGAAAATTAAGGGAGTTGCTATATCTCTTCAATATCTGAATTTTTAGGCAACAACCTTGAACAGTTAACTACTCCCTTGGCCTCAGAAAACTTGATGTTTCAAGATTTATAATTTATCCAAAAAAACTTTATGTTTTAGCCCTTAGAACTAGGTTGGGCCCATGTGGTATGCATGTTTTCATGCATAGCTTTTTAATATAATTAGCAACTTAGAGCATCTCCAAGACACTCTTCATATCCTTCCTAAATGCTAGAAATAGAGATTTTTGTGAAAACTATCCTCCAACAGCTTCTCTAAATAGTTATTCAAATATAGACATATTCTATTCCGGATTTTTCGCTATCCCAATCATATACAGTATATATGCTCCAGTGGCAGAAAAAGGAAAGTCTACTATCAACCCAGTTGCACTTAGAATAGGGAATATAATCAAATCGCTTGGAGCTGCATGGGTGTATTTTTGACGTTCACATGATCTCATCCGGCCTTTTTAATTCATTGGTTTCTTCTCACAAGAAAATTAAGGGAGTTGCTATATCTGAATTTTTAGGCAACAATCTTGAACAATTAACTACTCCCTTGGCCTCAGAAAACTTGATGTTTCAAGATTTATAATTTATCCAAAAAACTTTATGTTTTAGCCCTTAGAACTAGGTTGGGCCCATATCTGCTTGAGATTGTGGTATGCATGTTTTCATGCATAGCTTTTTCATATAATTAGCAACTTAGAACATCTCCAAGACACTCTTCTCACATAATTTTGTTTCTCCCTCAGGGTTCCTGATGTAAGTTAGATCTGGGTTTGGCAAGTGAATTATACCAAACTCTTGGAGAGAGACTGTTTTTTTACTTGGCATATCTTTTTACAACTTGGCAAAACACAAGATTTGCCAAATGAAAATTGCCAAACTCTTGGAGATGCTCTAAATGCTAGAAATAGAGATTTTGGTGAAAAACTACCATCCAACAGCTTCTCTAAATGGTTATCCAAATATAGTCATCTTCTATTCCAGATTTTTCGCTAGCCAAAAATAGAAGACGAGAATAACTCTCTAGAGTGCACATGAGATATAGAAGAACTGTTGGGGAATAAAAAATATAGAAAGCGATTTTTATGCAAATGACTCTCCAAATGATGATTTAGAGAGTGAGATTTAGAAAGGCTCTTGGAGATTTTCTTATTCCTTAATTAGCATGGATCAGATTCAACAAATAGGCCAGCCGCACAATAGGGCGCCAGTGCCTCCATAAGCCATGCATTTTTTTCACGAAAAACACGCAAATAGGGCTATTTGTAGAGGCGACTAGATCTAGAGCCGCCCCTACAATTATAGAGGCGGCTGAAAATACCAGCGGCCTCTACCAATGCATTTGTAGGGGCGGCTTGTTTTAGGAACCATTTTTAGAGGCGGTTTTAGATTGAGCCGCCACTAAAAAAAAAGAAGGCGTTGCTACTAATGCTTTTTGTACTGGTGTCTTGCACAAAAGATGGAAGAAATCTAGGCACAGAAAGGGTCCTTGCATGCATTGCACTAATAAGTGGACTGCTCCGCCCTTCATTTCCCTGTTGAAGGGGAAAAAGTTTGTTCCATTATATTATTCCAATAATCCGGCCTGCCCAGAAGGATAGAAATATACTAGCTAGATCTGGTCAATAGTCTGGCCCACCTGCACTATACATATTCCACGCCTAAGTTCGTTGTGTGCCTATAAATTTGCGCTGAGGCCGGTAACTGACTGTTCACTTCAGAATAATTTTAGTGAGCTCAATAAGCTAATAAGGAGCTGAGGGAGAAGGTAGCTGAAGGTAGCTAGAGATGGAGAATGAAGTCTGACTGGCTGGGGGGCCATGCAAGAAGGGGCAGAGAGTGGGAGATGCAGCCAAGGATGACTTGCCGGCGGCCGCCGGTGCCCGGGCAAGTCTGTTCGTGCATTCCGGCCGGCAAGTCTGTCCTTGGCTACACCTTGCTCTTTGCCTATCATGTGTTGCCCTTAGCCTGGTAGAGGCCGCCGATCGTTGCCTTGGTGGCGGCTGGCCGGCGGCAACTACTGCTATGCATGCACGTCGCACGGTGGATGCATGGCGCTGCAAATTCCTCCCGTCCAATTCCCACCGACACCGAGCAAGGGGAAGAACGAGGGTCCCATTAGGCATTAGTTAGGTGCGATGGCCGATGGGTTGGAAATGCCTATTATGACCTCTACCAGACTACAGTGCGATGTGGGTATGGATGGGGTTTGACCAAAATTCGTAGCATTGACTTAATTTGTGAGTGTCATCGACTATTATTTTGAAGTTTGCATCTGATTTTTTGACCAATAGGACAGACATGAAATTATTCATTTTGTGGTGGCAAAATAATGAAAGCGACAACATTTTTTGGTAACACTCTTTTTTTTGGGTACCGCCTAGCTAATATCAACTATCTCTCCGTTCCAAAATGTGTATTTGTTTCATAAGTCAAACTTTCCTAAATTGAACCAAGTTCATATAAAAAATTCAACATCTACAACATCAAATTAAATTCAAAATGAAGTTGTATTGATAGTGCTTTTTATTTGGTATTACAGATGTTATAATATATTCTTTATATAAATTTGGTCATAGACAGAGAACTTTAACTTTGGACAAACATTAAAAGAACCTACATCTTGAAATAGGGGGAGTCACTACTACAAAGGGATTTTCAGAGTTGCGAGGATCTACCCAAGTTAATCCACCTAAATCGAAGGTCATCTCCTCTTGACCATCTCAGCTTAATCACTACTATAGATTGTGTTATCACTGCCAGGACTTTCACCACCATTTTTTTGAGACCCGGCGGTGATTAGTTTCATCATCGAGTCAAAGGTAGGTGCCATGAAATTGGGTGACGAACCGGTGGTGATAAAAGTTTTCACCATCGGTCCGGCATATGATCCAACAGTAAAAACCACAGGACTCTCCACTGCTCTCCAAATCGGTTGTGGAAACATTTGGCATCTTTAAGTTGTTCACCAACTACAGATAAGAAGTTTAACTACCGGTTAGAAGGTGGTACATCGCCTCATCTCTTTCACGGACAGGGGCATAGACAGATCTAGTCCAATCAAACCATTAGAATCGTACACCTCATGCACTCCACTAACATATTAATAACCCCAGAAATCCCTAGACGCAATCTCGTGCACTCCACTAACGCAAAATGCAGGATCGTCATGTTGCATTGAACATACACATGACCATCACAATTGAAGAATCAACTCAACCACGACGAAAACACACACCAATTAAAAGGTCACACAAAGTAGTTCATCCAAGTTAAGCTCTTTACAAAGTAGAACTGACATGTGTATAAATCACCTCCCATACATGAGCTTATTTGTTTCTCTTCCTTCTCTGGGTTACCTGCCTGACTCACTTTGATATTTTGTCTTACTAAATGGAGTAGAGGCACTCGTCTCATTTACTTGATATGCCACCGACTGTACTTAAGCTTGCTCAAGTGGCCATACAATCCTAATAACTTGCAAACTACTCACAACAATGTTGTGAGTACAAGGGTACTCAAAGGATTTAACCACAATTACTATATATTTGGTGGATGTAAGGCTTGACAACATAGGTAATTGAACATTGCATAAAGCACTATGTTTTTGCATTATGAAATGATATGGAGAAGCATGACATATGAAGGTATTGATGAAGCTACAAATATTTAAGAATGTGCAGAACATCATATCAAGCTCAGTCCATGAGCCGATATCGCATGTCTACTTGAAAGTCTCGGTTTGGTTTTGGTAATTGAGTGAAAACATTAGGTGAACTAATGTTGTTCATGTGAGATGATTAGGTTCTTAGTCCACAAGGTGATGTTGGGCAACATGGAGGCCATGAGATGGCATGGACATGTGATGAGAAGCTCACCTCTGGTTATATTGAAGATGATGGAGAAGAACTAGATAAGGAAAGAAGCAACAACCTAAAGGCAAAGGTATATCTTGTAGGGATTTGCTTTTATCAGCAAGGTGTGTAGAGAAGAAAATGGCCACATATAGGATAGATAGCCATACTAGAAAGAGGGGAATTCTTTGGTAAATATAGTTATTTAGTGCCACTAGGTGAGGATTAACAATGCATGTGTGTTAGACAGAGTGATACTATGAGTGTTGATGGTAGTTAACGTCCATCACAACCCGTCAACTTAAAGCATGCAATTGGTCACCAAATAGAAAGTTAGGGGTTTTATCTAACAATTTTCACGAGTTTTGGTGATTTATAAATTTGCAGGGTTTATTCCAGAAAAGAGTAAAAAGAGGATTAATGTATCAATAATTACGAGAATTATCCACGACGAAACATACGCTAGAAAGGTGTAGAAGACACCGAAAGATACTAGACTGAGCGGGGCAGCCAGAGGCCGCCAGGTGGGGCTGGCCGGCCACACCCCTGGCCGCCCGGCCTCCCCTTTCCACCATATTCCACGAGCTTTCGGAGTATTCCCACACCGCCTCCAAGGATGCATCTTATCTCTACGTGAAGTCGGTTTGATCCAACGGACGTCGCTTCTCCCACCGGGGTATAAATAAAGAGGCAGACCCCCCACCTAAGGGGACCGGTATTCATTAGTCAAGATTAGTCCAAAAAATTAGGGTTTCCAGAGATTAGAGAGAAAGAGAGCTCTAGTTCTTCAAGTCCGGGTGCGTCGAGTTGAGTTCGAGTAGAATTGGGCGTAGAAGTCCAGGATTCCAGATTTGTTCATCTAGATTGGTATGATACCTTGTATCTTTGTGACATTATTCTATTTCAATATATTTCTATTTAGTATGTCTTTACTTTGCTCTAGTTGCATATTTGATATAGTTCTGATTAGTAATGATGACTTTCATATGTTCGTAAAGCGCCTAGTTCAATACTTGAGTGGATTAGGTGGTAGATTTTATGTAAGTGTGGTGCTTAGATATTATATTTACCTAGGGATGCTTCCTAATGTGAAGGAACGTGTGGTAGATCACAGGTGTGACAGGCCTATTGAATCCATGTGCAATCCACCTTTCGTACATAGGCAAAGTAGAGCACGGTCGCGACGGAGGAGGCATGGTTATGCTTAAAAAGTCCTGTTTCGTACATAGGCAAAGTAGAGGACGGTCGCGACGGAGGAGGCATGGTTATGCTTAAAAAGTCCTCTTTAGATGATGCTCCTGTGATTGTTCTTTCTAACTAGTCATTATTGTAGATGAGCGTATATGTCTTGATGTGAATTATAGACTATTATTTAGGAGTAACTTAGGAGTCTTTTAGCTTAATTGAATTTCTTGATTATGTCGGATTACATTTGTCGAGTCTCTACTTTCTATCTCTAGAATACCATTATTATTATGTTCTATTCATTTTATTATCATCATCTTGACTTACCCCTGCTAAAGTATTAGAGTGGTTGGTTTATCGTAGGTTTGCACATTTATAGTTCTAAGCCATAGCATCTTTTAACCCTGTGAAATTGAAAGCTTTTACCTTTTGGCTAAAAATAAATAATGATACTCGGGATATCACTGGGTGAAATGCTACAATGGGTGAATTATATGTGCGCTTACAGATATATTCTTTTTAATATTTTTAGAGAGTCAAGCGTAGATTATTTTACCAATGTTTTTAATATCATGCTAGGGATGACAACTTAGTGCAACGTGATGTTAGAAATACCAACAGTGAGGAAGCAAGAGAAAACCTTTGTAGGTTTTGAAAATGCTAACTCAGTGCTGAAGGTGTGGTTGTCTCGTGGAACATCTCTTTCGAGTTAGCCATTTAAAAAAGGTTTGAGAGGAGCTCTTGGTAGAGTAATTTTTTTACTCACTGGACGGTTATGGTAATTCTTTATCCATTGTTCAGTTTGTCATTCGCCTGAGTGGTGGATTGATACTAGAGCTAATATTCATGTATGTTTTGTCGCTATTCTGTTCACTACTATACAAACGATTTGTAGCAACGACACCTTTTATGGTAGGGGGCTCACCTATAGTTTGTATGCTATGATCTTGACATGTTCATCTTTGTTCTTCAACATTCATATAATTTATATGAGTAGAATTAGAGCTAAGTTGAGTTGGCGGTTCATCATGCTTCGGGTGTGCCTAAGTTCTTTACCTGTCGATCCATAGGGTCGGGGACCCGTGGGGACTTGGGTAGTTTCTACATACGCAAGCATGGTGCTTAGGTATGGAGGGATGGGTGAATACTTTTCCCTTTCCACGGTTGAGGGGTAGGCGGCAGGTGGTGGCAGTCCTGTCCGTCCCTTGTAATCCCCTACGTTTGTCTGGGGTGTAGGAGTCTAAATCGTCATATGAGGTTGCTGACAGACCAGTACTCAGTGGCCTCCCAACCTATCTTACACTTAGCCCTATCTCTAATAATGTAACTTGTATGATCATTAACTGTTCTTTGCACGACTATATTAGAACAATGCCTGCTCCACTTAGGAATATTCTTTTTATTCTTTGTTTTCCTTTTATCCTTGAGGTTGGCCCAGATGTGTGTCCACTATCCTTGATATACCATTTTACCCCTTTGTCATAAGCTATGGTCTATCATGCAAGTATGTAATCATATTTATACCAATGCTAGATGCATATACCTTGCCCTTCTTTGGGAAAATATAAATAATGATACCTTGGAATACTCCTAGGTGAAATGCTACAATGATCGTTCCGTACGCTCGTGGATTTTGGTCTATAAACATATTAGGACTATCATGATTGATGTTTCTAAGTACCATTACCCAGTGACTATAACTCCCAACATGCATACGCGCCAGTGCTGAGGGAATACATTCCTGAGTAGTGACGTTTAGGAATGCCAACCAGGCATTTCTAAAATGTCATTACCTTGCAACTGTAAATCCCTATCTAGTATGAGCACCAATGTTAGGGAACTACATTCCTGAGTGATGAAGTTTAGAAATGCCAGTCAGATATTTCTGATGCCATTACTGGTGATGGACTTAAAACCTCCTCACTTGGTAATCGCGTTAAAAAATGCCAACTGTATGACTCCTACGACATCTACTACAACGCCCCTGTGCGTATTTGCTACCACATTGATGGCGAGGTTCAGCCTGAGGAGGTGCCCGCGCTCACGCCACCGGACCAGAGTCCACGCAGCCGCACAACCTACCTTTAGGAGAAGGCGGACCGCTTGCGCGCTCGGCAGGTGAACTTGGAGTCCGCCAAGGCAGAGCTCGAGCGTCAAAGGCAGGACTTTGCGTGGTAGCAAGCCGCGCACCCTCTCGGCAATGACTATGATGCCCGCACAGGGGCTCCTAACGGCCTTTGCTTTCCCCGCGCAGCGTACAACACGGTGGCCGCTGCTTGCCGCCTAGAAGACATCTTCAACACGCCGGACCCGAAGACTGACAAGTGGCTGAACGAGGCGAAGCGGCTCCTCCAGGTCGCCCTCGAGCAACAGGCCGAGAGTTTAGCCTCTCGGTGCCACGCTGCGCTCTCCCGGTGAAAGTCCCTAGTTTGATTTTGGATAATTGATGAAACCCTAGTGCTAACCTCTATGACTAAGTGTATGTAGCAGTTGAGGTTGGTACATGCCAAGTGGTGGAGCCTAGAGAAGGTTCATGGTGATGATGGTGTTAACCACAAGATGATCAAGGGCTTAACTTGAAAAAGAAGAAAGAGAAAAACAAAAATAAGTTGATCAAGGCAAAGGTATCAATAGGTTATTGTTTTGCACTCAAGACACCATAGAGGGTGTGAGTGACTTAGGATTAGTAGCCGTACTATGAAGAGGGGAGTTTCATAGTTGAAACGGTTATCAAGTGCCACTAGGTGAATTCATATGAGCATATGCATTAGGACCTAGTGTGAGCTAACATAACCCTTGAAAATGTTTGTGGAAATATGCTAACACACGTGCACAAGGTGATACACTTGGTGGTTAGCACATTTAAGCAAGGGTTGAGAAGTTGGCGAAGTCGCGGAAGTGTTTCTCATTGAGAAATACTGATCGGACACTGGCTTCGGGATGACCGGACATTGGTCCTGTGTCCGGTCTGTGCTGGCTGTGGCGTGCAGAGAGGTTGAAGAGGCGCTGGTGCGATCAGACGTGGGGTTGTGTTGCACCTGCGGGTCCGGTCACTTGTTGGAGGCGAGTGGACATGGGCGACCGGACGCTGAATGATCATTGTTCATCGTCAGGTCAAGCGCTGACATCAGCAGCTAGGAAATGCGAGGAAGAAGCAGTATGCTGACCGAACACCGGGCGTGTCAGGTCACTCATGATCGGACACGTCCGGTCGACAAAATCCCTCTCTGGATGCTCTCTATTCATGACCAGACTCGGAGGGGCACAGCGTCGGGTGCATTGCATCGTTGCGTCCAGTCATCACTTAACCACGCGAAGGCTGTTCTAGTTGACCGTTGAGATCGGGTGGCCATGGTTCAAACATGGACACGTTGCAGCCATCCGAGGGGTGAGCAGGCAGTGACCGGACGCTGGGGCTGCATCTGGTCGGTAAGACTGGCGCGTCCGGTCACCCCGAGCTGGTAGAGCGTTGAGCCTAATGGCTCTATTCTTTGGGGACGCTTATAAATAGTTGGTGGCCAGCTTTGGGGATGGCTCTTGACATTTTTGATCATCTTGACATCCTCTTGAGCTGAGCATACTCCCTCCCACTCATATCCCTTGCTTGGTTGTGAATCCAAAGTGAGATTGAGTGATTCCAAGTGCATTTGCTTGTGAGTTTGCATCTAGTGGCACTTGGGGATTGTTTGAACTACGGGATTCTTGTTACTCTTGATGGTTGCTGCCACCTAGATGGCTTGGAGCAGTGGTGGAGGTCCGACACGTGTTGGTGATTGTTCATGGCCAGCTCCAGTGATCTTGTGAGGGGTTCTTGTGCCTTTCCTTGCGGAGCGCCAGAGGCAACTCTAGTGGATTGTGCGTTTCATTGAGCTACCTCACTTGTGGGTAGGTTCTTGTGGTGTCTGTTGACGGTTCTTAAGTATCAATTTTAATTATCCAATAAATAAGGAAAAGGACCTATATGCAAGCAACACCTAGAATTAGGGTTTGATCTGACAGAATTCCACGAGTTTTGTTGTTTATCTGTTTCTGCAGGGGGTTATCAGGAAATACAAAGGAAAGGCCCACACGTCGGAATTACATAGAGATATTAACGTGTTCACCGATTTTCTGTCATCTAGAAGACTCCAGAAGCCACGGGATCGAACGGGAGGCCGAACGGGCCCGGGACCAGGGCGCCCGCCCTGGACCCTGGGGCGCCCGCCCTAGGTCTGCAACCAATCAGGATGAGTCTTGCGGATTATGCCCCACCGACCTAAAGGATCAAGGAAAACCGTGCGATTAATGTCGGTTTGATCCGACGGCCCAGATTCACTTGAAGGGACTATATAAGCAGGACCCTGTTGGGCATTCTTAACGTCATTACCAAAAGTAGACTTAGTTTTCTAATTCTGATAACGGTGCCAAAAATGCCGAACCTATCCCTCATGCCACTTAAGCCAAGTTGTCATCCCCAGCATGACATGAGAGACGCGGTATTGAAATATGCAACTGCTCTTCTAAATAAACAATAAATAAGATCTGCAAGCGCACAGATTAATACCGATGTAGCATTTTAACCGGGAAGTATTCCATGTATCGTTATTTATATTTTTACCACTGGGAAGGGATTACTAACATCAATGTTGATTATGGAATGGAATATAGGAATGAGTATCAATCATTGCATGTATAAGTGAGAACATTCATCTATCTCTTGCATATAGGGGTAAGTGTCACATAAAATATAGATAAAGTATGAATGGTGACAAAGATAATTAATCTGATCAGCTAGCCACATATAATAATGATAAGCACCTCAACAGATATTCTAGCAAGTCATTAGCATGGTATTAGGACGAACTACAAGGATATTTCCTAAGTTATTCTTAACTATAAAGTCTAGCATATCATAGTTAGTGCAAGTACACTTGGCAATCATTGCGAGAAAGGACTACGCCCATGCATAGTGATATTATCAAGGAAGATGAGAAACATAGCAATCACTCCCCCGTAATAATGTTGCTCTGCCTGCCTTACACACGGGAGGGGGACTATATAAGAACCAACGAAGCTGTCACCATCGCGGACCACCCCACGATCCGGCATATAAGGTGCAATCATAGATAAATATGGTCTAAGCACCACGCCTACACAATATTTATCATTTACCCATGGATCCGATGGATAAACGCTATACGATCCTAAACATGTATATAATTCCAATCTAACTAAGCCAAGCGTATAACTACGATAAACTAAGAACAATATAATCGCAAACATAAACAAGTAGAGCATAGTCATAATCAATATATTGAAATAGAACAAAGTTATATTCATAATATTGAAGAACAAAGATGAACAATGAAGAACAGTAAAGGAATTACCAAGAATCCTCTTGACAGATCCGGAAACCAATCGAAGATTGACTCCTTCTAGTTCTAATCCTATGTAGCTATGCTATACTAGAGATCTAGTTGATGTGGTGGCTCTAGGGCTTGATCAGAGACTCTCCTCCTGAGATTAGGGTTTGAGGAATTGAGAATGACGGAGTGCCTCCTCCAGGGGCCAGGGGTCCTGCTTATATAGCCCCCTCAAGTGAACGTGGGCCGTCGGATCAAACCGACATTAATCGCACGGTTTTCCTTGATCCCTTAGGTCGGTAGAGCATAATCCGCGAGACAGAGCCTGATTGGCTCTCAGGCTAGGGCGGGCGCCCTGCCTCCGGGCCCGTTCGGCCTCCCGTTCGATCTCGTGGCTTCTGGAGTCTTCTAGATGATAGAAAATCGGTGAACACGTTATTATCTCTATGTAAACCCGACGTGTGGGCCTTTCCTCCGTATTTTCTGATAACCCCCTGCAAAAATAGACAAACACCAAAACTCATGGAATTCTGTCAGATAAAACCCTAAGTCTAGGTGTTGGTTGCATTTGGATCCTTTTCTTTATTTATTTGATAACTATATTTGGTACTTAAGGACCGTCAACAGACCCCTGGCCCCTGGAGAGGAGGATCCAAGTCCATTATTTTCATATTTTCCAGAGAGGATTCAGAGAGAGAGGTTCCCTTAGGGTTCCCACCTCATTAGGGCTTAGCATCCAATGTGAGATTAGACTTAGTTCTTCTAGATTGAGAGAGATAGAGTGGAGGTATAGATCGAAGGAAGCCCGGCCTGTCGGTGACTACTTCAAGGTTGTACCTGCAGGATCAAGTTCTCCTAACCCGAGGCTTGCTCCTAGGATTCTTCAGTATTTCGACTTCTAAATTCTAGTAAGTTCTTTGTTTTATTGTTCTTTGGTTTATGAGTTTACTTTAATCTCTTCGCGTAGAGTTTAGAGTAATCATCTCTAGCGTAAACGAGGTGTTTGGGCTAGGATACTCATAGATATCCCCTGTCTAGCCGGACCGTGGTAGTAGCGAGGAACGTGACATTTCCGTAGCTACCTTTGTATTCCATATCCCGTTAGCAGGATCGATAGGGTTTATAGGTGTGGGTCGAACATCCTTTGAGGTGTCTAGATTCCGTGAGCCTCCCCAATAGAGCAGTAGATCATCCTTACCAAGGTTAGAACGAGAGTGCAGTTGCAGTCTTCTCTATACATCGCTCACATCAAATCACAGTGGTTGTAGCCTAAAGGTTAGTAGTAATAGATTTGGTTAGTCAGATGCACGCTTTCTCCTAGTGGTAAAAAAATAAATACGATACTCTGGATAACATCCCGGGTGAAGTGCTCACCGATATCCGTGCGCTTGCGGATCATTTCCTAATTGCGTTACCAAATATCAACAAGCATTTCTGGCACCGTTGCCGGGGAGAAAGACGGTTTGCTGAGATAACCTTGAATCTTACTACTAGCTTTTACCTATACTTTTATCTTTCTTTATCTTTTTATTCCTTATCTTTTCTTTATTCTTACCTTATGGAGAACCAAGATTCTAAATCAATCTATCAATTTGCAACACCTTCGGAAACTGACCTTTTACCATGGGAGTCATCACAGCCTATCCAAACATCCCAGTATAGGTTAAGTTCAAGGTTAATTGTCATGATTGAGAACCTACCCTTTTCGGGAAAGGAAGACGAAAATCCTTACCTTCATATTAGAGATTTTGAGCAAACATGCGATTGTCTTCGCATTGAAGGCATTTCTGATAAGACTTTACATTGGAAGCTTTTTCCTTTTTCCTTAAGAGGAGAAGCTAGACGATAGTATAGTCAGAAGGTAAGTCAACAACGAGGTGAATGGGGAGTCTTACGAGCCAACTTCTGTTTAGATTTTTATTCCCTCGATCGTATCGCCAACCTTAGACTCGAAGTTCTATCTTTTAAACAAAAAGAAAATGAAACTTTGGGAAAATCCTAGAAACGTTTTTCTGATCTTTTAGAATCTGGTCCAAAACTCAATATTGAAGACCCTATTCTCCTTTTTCATTTCTTTCGAGGTCTTCAGAAAGATCATAAACAAATGCTACATACAATGTCTAGAGGTTCTTTCTTTCGTATCCCTACTGATGAAGCTAGAGCGATCCTAGATAGAATCCTAGAAGCTGAGATGGATAATACCCTCCATGATGAAACCTACGAAGCCGAAGTAGACACTCTGTTGAATTCTTCACCTACTTCAGCTATCCCAAGTTTTGAGCCACAAAAGGAAGAAATTCCACCACCTGATTTCATGCTGGATATAGAATCCGATCTTTTTGCCGATTTTGGAAACATTTCAAACTACCATTCTATAGACAAACCCCAAAGCGGCAATTATAGCATTTGTTTACCAAGTGAATATCAATTGAGAGAGCTTATCTCAGTCATGAGTGGCGAATGGTTGGAGGAGTCAGAGGTTTCCTCTGAAGTGATCCGTTTGGATACACCTCCAATCACTATACGCTGTGCTTATGATTCTGATCAATTTGATGCTCTCTATAATCCTGTTGTGGGGATCAATATCATGTCTGAAGCTTTTGCACTTAAATTATTTGGAAAATTAATTTTAACCCCCACAACAAAGTTCATGAAGGAATCTTCGGGACGATTGGTCCCCAGTCTTGGAATTGTGAATGTCCTACCCTTTATGGTAGAAGGCTCCATGATTCATTTGAACTTTTATATCTTTGATACATGGGACTTCGACCTGTTGATAGGACAACCATTTAGAAGACTCCTTTATGAAGGTCAAACTGGAAAGCTACACATTTCTTTTGGAAAGGATTTTAAATTCCCTATGACAATTTCTCACTCCTTGAATAATAAGATCGAGTCATCCCTTTTGCCTGATCCTATGGAAGAGGTAAAAGCTGCGTCTCTAGAGCTTTTAAATGAATCAGACTTAGAAGAAGAAGCCCCTTTCTTCATAGAAGAGGAAGCTGAACCTTCTGAACCTGAACCTTTAGATGAGTTTGCAGAAACACCTAGACCTCCTATAGAGCTTAAAACTTTACCACCTGGTCTTATCTATGCTTTCCTAAACAATAATCCAGAGTTTCCTGTGATCATTAGTAATAAACTCACTCAGGAACAAACTCTGCGATTAATGACCGTTTTAGAAAAACATCACTCAGTCTTTGGCTACTCACTCCAAGATCTTACAGGAATCAGTCCTATGATTTGCACCCATCGCATTCCGACAGATCCTTCTGTTTCACCTTCTCGGGAACCCCAACGTAGACTCAACAACGCGATGAGAGAAGTAGTTAAAAAGGAATTTATAAAGTTGCTGCATGCAGGGATTATATATCCTGTGCCGCATAGTGAGTGGGTGAGCCCTGTTCAAGTTGTGCCTAAAAAGGGAGGCATGACTGTTGTTACAAATGAGAAGAACGAGCTAATTCCGCAACGCACCGTCACAGGGTGGCGGATGTGCATTGACTATAGAAAACTGAATAAAGCCACGAAAAAGGATCACTTTCCTTTACCTTTTATAGATGAGATGTTAGAGCGGTTAGCGAACCATTCGTTCTTCTGTTTCTTAGATGGATATTCAGGGTACCACCAGATCCCGATCCATCCTGATGATCAAAGCAAAACCACTTTTACCTGTCCATACGGAACTTATGCTTATCGTAGAATGTCTTTTGGGCTATGTAATGCACCAGCTTCTTTTCAAAGATGCATGATGTCTATATTTTCTGATATGATTGAAGAGATTATGGAAGTTTTCATAGATGATTTTTCTATTTATGGAAAAACTTTTGATAATTGTCTTGAAAACTTAGACAAGGTTTTGCAAAGATGCAAAGAAAAGCACTTAGTCCTTAACTGGGAAAAATGTCATTTTATGGTTAGGGAAGGAATAGTGCTAGGACACCTAGTGTCTAAAAGAGGTATTGAGGTAGATAAAGCTAAAATTGAAGTAATAGAACAACTACCTCCACCTGTGAATATAAAAGGAATTCGAAGCTTTCTTGGCCATGCTGGTTTTTATCGCAGATTCATAAAAGATTTTTCATTTATTGCTAGACCACTCACTCTTTTGCTAGCCAAGGATGCTCCTTTCAAATTTGATGATGCATGTTTAAAAGCTTTTGAATTATTAAAGAATGCACTCATCTCTGCACCAATCATTCAACCCCCTGATTGGTCGTTGCCTTTTGAAATTATGTGTGATGCTAGTGATTATGCTGTGGGGGCAGTTTTGGGGCAAACAAAAGACAAGAAGCATCATGCAATTGCTTACGCCAGTAAAACTTTGACAGGAGCTCAACTTAATTATGCAACCACTGAAAAAGAGCTTCTGGCTGTTGTCTTTGCCATTGATAAATTTAGATCTTACTTAGTAGGAGCTAAAATAATTGTTTACACTGATCATGCTGCACTAAAATATTTGCTCACTAAAAAAGATGCTAAACCTCGCCTAATTAGATGGATCTTGTTACTCCAAGAATTTGACTTAGAAATAAAAGATAAAAAGGGAGTAGAAAATTCTGTTGCTGATCACTTGTCTAGAATGCACTTTAAGGATCCACAAGAAACACCCATTAATGATTCACTCCGGGACGACATGCTCTATGGAATCAACAGGTCTGACCCCTGGTATGCAGATATTGTTAATTTTATGGTTTCAGGGTATGTACCACCAGGAGCGAACAAGAAGAAGCTTATTCAAGAAAGTCGTTCACACATATGGGATGAGCCATACCTCTTCCGAGTATGCGCTGATGGCTTACTCAGAAGGTGTGTGACCATTGAGGAAGGGTGGAAGATCATCAACAGATGCCATTCATCACCATACGGAGGTCATTATGGAGCATTCCGTACACATTCAAAGATCTGGCAATGTGGATTCTATTGGCCTACAATGTATGAAGACACAAGGCAATATATCAGAAGATGTGGGCCATGTCAAAGGCACGGAAACATAAATACAAGAGATGCTATGCCACTCACCAACAACCTTCAGATTGAGCTCTTTGATGTTTGGGGAATAGACTACATGGGTCCATTTCCTCCATCAAAGAAGTGTGAATTCATCTTGGTGGCAGTTGACTACGTCTCCAAGTGGGTAGAAGCACTACCTTGCAAGCGTGCCGACAATATTAATTCAAAGAGGATGTTTGAAGAGATTATATTTCCAAGATTTGGAGTCCCTGGGGTGGTGATAAGTGATGGGGGATCACACTTCATCGACAAACGCTTTGAGCATTATCTAGCAAAACATGGAATCCGTCACAACGTTGCTACCCCATATCATCCTCAGACAAGCGGCCAAGCAGAGACTTCCAACAAGCAAATCAAGAACATTCTTCAGAAAGCAGTAAATGAGATGGGAACAGCATGGAAGGAAAAGTTACCCGATGCACTCTGGGCATACCGGACAGCATACAAGACCCCAATTGGAATGACCCCATACCAATTGGTGTACGGGAAGACTTGCCACTTGCCTGTTGAACTAGAGTTCAAAGCACACTGGGCCATAAGAAGATGGAATACGGACCTAGATGTTGCTGGAGATCATAGAAGAATGCAACTATCAGAATTGGAAGAATGGCGAGAGAAAGCATATCACAATTCGAAGATCTACAAAGAAAGAGTCAAAAGATGTCATGATAAGAGGATCAAGAAGAAGGAGTTCTCACCCGGAGATAAGGTATTACTTTTTAATTCCAGGGTGAAGCTTTTCGGGCATGGAAAACTCCGGAGTAAATGGGAAGGACCATACAAGGTAGTCAATTCATCATCCCACGGAGCTATTACACTTCAAAACGACAAAGGTACGTTATTCAAGGTAAATGGTCAACGTCTTAAATTATTTTTAGAACCCAATAAAGAATTAGAAGAAATAGATGTGATCCATTTTTACCTTCCGATGGAGAATTAAAGCTTGACCTTTTTAATCTGACGTTTTTGGGCCACGTATATATTTTTCGGGATAAAAATACTTCTAGAAACACGCTCGAGCAAGCGGGCCCGCAGAGGAGGCAGGCCCAGGGCGGGCGCCCTGAGGATGAGGGCGGGCACCCTGCCCTGGTGTCCCCTCGGCCCCGGCCTTTTCCGACGTGCTTTCCTCATCTATGGTTATCCAGAAAATTCCGCGAATGGGTTGTTACGCACGCCCGGCAGCGGGATGGATCTATGGAAACCCTAGAGGCACTTTTTGACCCCTATATAAACAGACCCCTGACATCAGCTTTCAACACCAATTCATTCAATCCTTCTCTCCTCCTCAATTAGAGCTTGTCTAGTTCCTTGCTTCTCCAATGGCCGACAAGACCCACCGCAACTGGAAGATCGTCCCTTACGACCTCAACCGCAAGCCCAAGGATGACCCCGACGCCTACGTCCCGGCCAACACAAAGCGACAGCTAGCAGCCCCACCATCAAACCAGTGCAGCTCAATCTCATCCTACTACGCCCAACCAGTTCTTACTGCACCACCGCAGCCCCTTCTTCTCAAGGGACCGTCGTCCAAGCAAGAAGCCATCGTCAAGGTACCAGCCGGCACGAAAATCCTGCCACCTAAACCCACTGAGCGGGTTGTAGGCGTCAAGACCAACCGGAGCGGCGAGATCAGCAGCGTCCACTACACTACGGAGAAGGAGAGGCCCCGCTTCGAAGGAGTTAGGACAGCAAAAGTTCGCTTCATCCCACCAAAGGAAGCTCCTAAGCACGCTCTCAATTCGTTTGAGACACCACCGAAGCGCCGCAGGACCATAGCAGATGTGGATGAGGACATCAGGACAGCAAATAGACATATTATGGAATTTCAGTCCACAGTTAGCTCCCTTAGTAGGCAGGTCTCCAACCTGAACACTACTGTGCTCGCGCTTAAACGTGACCTTTCTGATGCCCTTGCTAGGATCAGGGATTTAGAGCAACACTGAGCTATCTAGATTAGACCTTGAGGCAGTGTGTCTTAGTCTTCATCATTAGATTCAATTAGATTCAATTTAGTTTAGATTAGTTCGCTTCATTAGTCAGTGTAATAAATGCCTCAAGACAAATAAAGATTATTATTATTATTATTATGCATCGTGTATCTCCACTTTATTTTTATGCAAGAAAGTAGGAAACAAGTATGGGGGAATCCCCCCTGACATGGTAAATGCACTTCGATTGCACCACTCCACGATTCAGGTACATACTCTGCACGCTTTATTTACATATATACAAATACATATTGGGCTGTGTAGAATATTGTTCCTAACATGATAATTTAAAAAGACAAAAATATTTTTAATCATGATCAATCTCACTCTGTGATATTTCTGAAAACCTGCATTTATTGAAAATCATTTTAAAACCATGTGTTACTCAAGTCATTGTGGAATGTGAGATATGAGTATCTTATTCTTGAAATCTTTGTCGCTTGGAGATTTTCTTTTCAAAAACTTCAAAAATATAGCTACCATCCTCAATATTTTATATGCCTGATAAACCTAAAAATATTAATTTGCTTTGTATTGAGTTTGTGCAAAATGAGTTAGACCCTTGTTGAGAGATTTATCATGCTCCCAAGATCAAGACATTTTTATTCAGAAAGATTCACTCTTCCGAAGTATTATTGCATTAGAGGCATGGGCTATGCAAAAATATATTTCGAGGAAATAAAAAGGAGCAAGTGCTCGTCAACCTCGCGAAAAAATAGACAAGTGTCCGAAAGTAGAATTAGGGGTACCTCAGTATCCACCTAAAAAAATGAGATGATAAAAATATATATGGTAAAAAGAAAATGATAGCCCATGGTCCCTCTAATAAGCAATATGCCAGTAAGAGTTGACAAGTTTTAATTTTCAAAGTCTTTGATCTAAGAGTATGGCATTCCTCTCCTCGGATCCCATTTTGACCCAGGCAAAATATGCAAAGTAAGTATGCTTGAGAATTTCTACAAATTAAAACAGCCTCAGTGAGATATACAAAAGATAAATGAGTGATCTGAGAGCCCCTATGAGGATAAAGATATGCTAAGTTTTCTATTCAAAAATATATAAAAAACTCCAAGTGACAGGGTTGAGAAGAAGAAAGGATCTCTACTTCAACCATATATTTCCCTGACTACAGTGCACAGTGGACATTCACAACACCCTGCAGGTATAAAAAGAATGCTTTACAATGTTTCAACCCCAGTTATTTTTCTAAATCATCCTTTTCTCGAGGACGAGTAAAAGCCTAAGTATGGGGGTGTTTGTTGACGGTTCTTAAGTATCAATTTTAATTATCCAATAAATAAGGAAAAGGACCTATATGCAAGCAACACCTAGAATTAGGGTTTGATCTGACAGAATTCCACGAGTTTTGTTGTTTATCTGTTTCTACAGGGGGTTATCAGGAAATACAAAGGAAAGGCCCACACGTCGGAATTACATAGAGATATTAACGTGTTCACCGATTTTCTATCATCTAGAAGACTCCAGAAGCCACGGGATCGAACGGGAGGCCGAACGGGCCCGGGACCAGGGCGCCCGCCCTGGACCCTGGGGCGCCCGCCCTAGGTATGTAACCAATCAGGATGAGTCTCGTGGATTATGCCCCACTGACCTAAAGGATCAAGGAAAACCGTGCGATTAATGTCGGTTTGATCCGACGGCCCAGGTTCACTTGAAGGGACTATATAAGCAGGACCCCTGGCTCCTGGAGAGGAGGATCCAAGTCCATTATTTTCATATTTTCCAGAGAGGATTCAGAGAGAGAGGTTCCCTTAGGGTTCCCACCTCATTAGGGCTTAGCATCCAATGTGAGATTAGACTTAATTCTTCTAGATTGAGAGAGATAGAGTGGAGGTATAGATCGAAGGAAGCCCGGCCTGTCGGTGACTACTTCGAGGTTGTACCTGCAGGATCAAGTTCTCCTAACCCGAGGCTTGCTCCTAGGATTCTTCAGTATTTCGACTTCTAAATTCTAGTAAGTTCTTTGTTTTATTGTTCTTTGGTTTATGAGTTTACTTTAATCTCTTCGCGTAGAGTTTAGAGTAATCATCTCTAGCGTAAACGAGGTGTTTGGGCTAGGATACTCATAGATATCCCCTGTCTAGCCGGACCGTGGTAGTAGCGAGGAACGTGACATTTCCGTAGCTACCTTTGTATTCCATATCCTGTTAGCAGGATCGATAGGGTTTATAGGTGCGGGTCGAACATCCTTTGAGGTGTCTAGATTCCGTGAGCCTCCCCAATAGAGCAGTAGATCATCCTTACCAAGGTTAGAACGAGAGTGCAGTTGCAGTCTTCTCTATACATCGCTCACATCAAATCACAGTGGTTGTAGCCTAAAGGTTAGTAGTAATAGATTTGGTTAGTCAGATGCACGCTTTCTCCTAGTGGTAAAAAAATAAATACGATACTCTGGATAACATCCCGGGTGAAGTGCTCACCGATATCCGTGCGCTTGCGGATCATTTCCTAATTGCGTTACCAAATATCAACAGTGTCCAACGTGTGGACGAGGTTAGTGCAACACCTCTCAGCCACCGAACCACAAAGTGTTGGTCGACACAATGGGGACTAGCGTGCCCGGCAAGCACGTGAACCTCGGGAGAAAAATCTTGTGTTCGTCTTGTGATTAATTGGATTTCTCCCGGTGATTGGTTGTCTACGTTGTGATTGGTTCATCCCTCGACGCAGCGGTATAATTACCTCACCCTCTCTATTACTTTTCCGCAAACTAGTTGTAGCAAGCTCTTTTGTGTAGCTAGAACTGAGAGCTTGCTTTATAGCTTAAGTTCATCTAGTGGAGCTCTTTAGTGTAGCAAGTTTGAGAGCTCTTAGTGAGTAGCAACTTCGCTCTTGTGTGTGCTTAGTGATTATAGCAACTAGAATTATTTGGATAAGTGGCTTGCAACCCTTGTAGAGCTAGAGCAAAATTGCATTACGCCATTTGTCATACTAATCAAATTGCTCTATTGATTTTATAGAATTTTAATAGGCTATTCACCCCCTCTAGCCATATTAGGACCTTTCACCCAGCCGTCCCAGATGATGGCCACCACCAATGGGGTGGGGGATGCTCTGACGCTCACACCTCATAGGCGGTGGGGAGCAGTGGCGACACCTCCAGCAATAGCTCCGACCGGTCGTGGACCCGAGGCGCCAAGCCTTGGTAGGAGCAAAGTCGCAACCTTTCTCCTCGGCGTCCCCTCGCGTGCCACCATATCGGTGACGATCGCGATGTCTGCGACACCATTGAAGCTAGACGCCATGCTCAGGCGCAGTCCCATACCCCTAAGTGATAGGGTGGGGGCCTCGCCCTGAATCACTTCGGCCCCCTGGTGTTCGGGGTAGCGATCCAGGCGGCCCCTTACCCAGGCGCTTCTGGCCACCGATGCACATCTCCAAGTATGATGGTGAGACGAACTTGGACCATTGGCTGGAGGACTACCACCTCGCCATGAAGGCCAGGGGGTCAGATGATGACTTTGCCGTCTAGTACCTTCCTCAGCTTTTGTCGAGCTTGACTGAGCTTGGCTCGAGTAGCTCGAGCCTGGTAGCATCTGCTGTTGGGGCGATCTCTGTACAATATTCATCGGCCATTTCTAGGGCACCTACACCCACCTAGGAAACTCATGGGACCTCCACAACTGTAGGTTGAAGGCTGATAAGACCCTCCGAGAGTACATTCAGTGCTTCTCCAAGAGGCGCAATGAGCTCCCAAATATCACCGACACCGACACGATCCACGCCTTCATCTGCGACACGACCTGTGAGGCGCTTGTCCACATGCTCGGTCGCGAGACACCAGGCACGATGTGGGAGCTCCTGGACATCGCCACCTAGTACGCCACTGGCAAGGAGGCCATCCAGGCCAACTTCAGTGGGAAAGGCAAGGCCACCGGCCACCTCAGTGGTGGTGACGACACCAATGATCCCGCCTAGTCCTAGCGACGCCGCAACAGGAGGAACAAGGAGCGAAAGCGCCATGGGGAGGAAATGGTCACCGCATTCAACCACGCTACAAGACCTCAGCCCCGTGGGCACGCTACACGCCCGGAACACTATGAGAAGGCACTCGAGTCCCCTTGCCCATTCCACGGGGGGCAAGTGAAGTATCTTCTCAAGGATTGTGCTACCTGTTGGGCATTCTTAACGTCACTACCAAAAGTAGACTTAGTTTTCTAATTCTGATAACGGCGCCAAAAATGCCAAACCTCTCCCTCATGCCACTTAAGCCAAGTTGTCATCCCCAGCATGACATGAGAGACGCGGTATTGAAATATGCATTTGCTCATCAAGATAAATAATAAAAGGGATCTGCAAGCGCACAGATTAATACCGATGTAGCATTTTAACCGGGAAGTATTCCAGGTATCGTTATTTATATTTTTACTACTGGGAAGGGATTTCTAAGTATCATGGTTGATAATGGAATGAGAATATGGAACTGAGTACACATCATTGAATGTATAACCGAGAGTATTTATCAATCTCTTTATACAGGTATAAATGTCACATTAAGTAAAGGTAAAGTGATAATGGTGACAAAGGTAATTAATCTGATCAGCTAGCTAGCCACATATAATAATGATAAGCACCTCAACAGATATTCTAGCAAGTCATTAGCATGGAATTAGGATGAACTACAAAGATATTCCCTAAGTTATTATTAACTATAAAGTCTAGCATATCATAGTTAGTGCAATTATACTTGGCAATCATGGTGAGAAAGACTATATCCATGCATAGTGAATATTAGCAAGGAAGATGAAGAATATAGCAATCACTCCCCTGTAATAGTGTTGCTCTGCCTGCCCTATACACGAGAGGGGGGACTATATAAGAATCAACGAAGCTGTCACTATCGCGAACTACCCCACAATCCGGCATATAGGGTGCAATCGTAGATAAATACGGTATAGACACCACGTCTACACAATAGTTATCATTCACCCACTGTACACATGGATAAACGCTATACGATCCTAGGCATGTATATAATTCCAATCTAACTAAGCCAAGCATATAACTATGATAAACTAAGAACAATATAATTGCAAATATAATCAAGTAGAGCAAAGTCATAATCAATATATTGAAATAGAACAAAGTCATATTCATAATATTGAAGAACAATGATGAACAATTGAAGAACAATAGAGGAATTACTAAGAATCCTCTTGACAGATCCGGGAACCAATCGAAGATTGACTCCTTCTAGTTCTAATCCTATGTAGCTATGCTAACTAGAGATCTAGTTGATGTGGTGGCTCTAGGGCTTGATCAGAGGCTCTCCTCCTGAATTAGGGTTTGAAGTATGAGACGAGGGCCTCTCCTCCAGGGGCAGGGGCCTTGCTTATATAGCCCTTTCGGATGAATCTGGGCCGTTGGATCAAACCGACATTGATCGTGCGGTTTTCCTTGATCCTCTAGGTCGGTGGAGCATAATCCTCGAGGCGGAGCCCGATTGGCTCCGGGGCCAGGGCGAGCGCCCTAAGGACCAGGGCGGGCGCCCTGTGTCCGGCTCCGTTACGCCTCCCGTTTGTTCTCGTGGCTTCTGGACTCTTCTAGATGTAATATAATTACGTGTTCGGTTAATATCCCGTCATTAATCCGACATGTGGGCCTTTCTTCCGTATTTCCTGATAACCCCCTGCAGAAATAGATAAACAGCAAAACTCGTGGAATTCTGTCAGATAAAACCCTAAGTCTAGGTGTTGGTTTCATTTGGATCCTTTTCTCTATTTATTTGATAGTTATAATTGATACTTAAGGACCGTCAACAAACTCCCCCAAGCTTACCTCTTGCTCGTCCCTGAGCAAGGATAGACTCAGCGATGGATGAGAAGTTGCTGAAATGCCTTTGAATTTTGACGGTACACATGCTTTCAAATAGAGTCTCATCTCTGAGTTAAAGTAAACTGTCAAGACTTAAAACTTACTCATTATACCTTTCATCATGGGGCTTGCAACCGTCACCTTTGTCTTGAGCGGTTAAAAGATAGAACAGTCTAGTCAAGCGCCATGTCTCTTATTCTTGATTAGCTGTAGCTCTTGGAGTTTTTTGCAGATTTTCAAATAAAACTCAGAGATTCCTTGTATGACTCTCTCCGGTCTCTCTTTTGTGGTATTTCTGGATCCTTACCAAGGCAGTAATGGTGTCTGCCTTCTCTCAAAGCAAAGTATGTAGTATTTGTGGTATAAGGCAGAGTGACTTTGCCTTCTCTCTCATCCTATTCTAATAAGGCTTTTGATATCTGGAGCTCATCGGTGGGAGATAAAGTATACATACTTACAAGACATTTATTGCATAGTCAAACCATGGATCCAGAGAAACAAGCCAATAAGTCAAATCAAGATGTGCATGTGTGGCGAATGAATGGTGTATGGTGATAGTGATGATAACAATGGTGAAAGTCTAATTCTACTTTTGCTCTTTTGAGGGGATACGTACCTTTCTTGCTTTCTAAAGCTCTTGAGGAGAATGAGGTGCTCTATATTTTCTTTTTTTTCCTCTCAGGTGGGTATCTTGTACCCCTAATTCTACTGTCGGACACTTGTCCATTTTTACCTCTCTTCTCACATTTTTTTCATCGAGGTTCCGAGCACTTGCTCCTTTTTATTTCCTCGTATCTTTTTCTTTTTGAGGTTCCGGGCACTTGCCCCTTTTTATTTCCTCGTATAGAGCACTCATCTCCTTAGAACAATATAGCAAGTGGTAGTAACCAAAATAGCTTGAGCATTTATTTCACAGGGGATAACAAGAATGGGAAAATATTTTTGGCTATTCTCTCCCGGATTAGGAGTAGAATAATTTTATGTGGATCTGGAGATAAGAATGAGTGGATATATGTGGATGCGTACTTCCGGAGTAGAAGCAGCATGTATGAGTGATCGTGCAAGTGAATCTTGATTTTAACCGCATGACAAGCTCCTAAGGGTCTACACAGCTTGACTACACTCAATGCTCATAAGCAGTAAAAAGTAAATGTATGGCTTAAAGTCTAGCAAGCATGTATGTATGGCTGTGGTAGGAACTTAAACTCTCATCATACAGGAACTCATCATGTAGCATTTTAAGATTTTCAAAGATAAAATTCTCCAGAATTCTAGCATCTCTAGGAATAGATAAACAGCAGCTCAACCTTCCCATATCATATCCGTTAACAACTTAGACTTTAGATCAAGTTCTCTTCCCATAAGTTTAGGTTTAGAGCAAGCTTTAAATGATAACAGTTATGTCTAAACTTAGAGAGAGGACTTCAAATTTGAAAGTTAGGCAAAGCAACTATTCATCATATCCATGCTAGAGTTTTATTATTATTTAGATTCAGTTTAGCATAGCCACTTTATTTATTTATTAAAACACACTAAGCAAAAGATATAGGTATATATATATAAGCACAAAAATCTTTATTTGGTTTTTTCATAATTATGTATATTTTTATTTTTATAGGGTAGAAGTATATATAAATATAAAGATAAAGATAGAAATACTTAGCAAGATAATGGAGGTGCTCTCCCCCAAGCTGGATCTTGACATAATCTCTTCTGATGTAGCTAGCAGATGGCGGAGATGTATTTGAAAGTCGGCAGCACCCTGACAGCGATTAGAATGTCCTCCGTCTGCTAGTCTCCTTGAATTCTGTGAAGCTCAAATAGACAACAAAGCTTTGTGGAACTGATTAAGTGTTAGCATAAATATCTAGCCTTTATCATGCTGAGCCTCCTTGATTTTTTTATGTTGTTTTTTTATAAAGCAGAAGAAAATATTTATGTATTTATTATATATATATATATTTTTTATGCCACCACAGTGAATGTACTTATGGGTTTTATGCCACTCGCATACTCACATGGGGCTTTAGGGTTTTTAATATTTTTATTTTCTTTTTAAGATAGTATGAATATGATTAACTAAGCAAACTATTTAAGATAAAGTAAATAATTAAAAGGAAAGGATAACTACCAAGTTACCTCTTGGCAAGGCGTTCGGTGTTTTTTAAGTCCTCCGAACGGGACTCTTATTCGTTCAGTCGTCCTGGGACTTGGTGGATGGCGTAGTCGGTGGTTCCGGCGGCGCCTCCTCTTCATGTACAACTGTCTTTTCTTTCCATACCTGTCTCGGTGCTTTGGTCTCCTCAGGACAGTGTTGGTTGAGTGGTATGTCTTCAGATCTTACCACTTCTCCTTCATAATCTGCCCATCCGTCCTTGATGACCTGTTGCTTCTGATTGTGGTTACGCCGCCTTCTTCTTGTCCTGACCTGCTTGGATTCTTCAAATACATAGTTAGGGTCAGCAAAGTAAAAACGTACCTTCTCAGAGGGGAAGTGCATGTGGACTTCTCCAGTTCCAATGTAAATGATTGCTTTGACAGTACTAAGGAATGGTCTTCCAAGGATGATGGGTGGATCGTATTCATCTTCTCCCATGTCAATAACCTGAAAGTCTGTATGGACAAAGTGATCGTCTATCTTGACAGGAACGTCAGTTACTGTACCTTCGACCTGTCGGAATGTCTGATCTGCCATCTGGAGCTGAATATATGTTGGGTTTAAGGGCATGGTTCCGAACAGAAGTTCATAGGTGACCTTGGCCATTATATTGACGCCCGACCCAGTGTCGCAAAGTGTCTTGTAGAAGTGGGACCCATTAATGGAGCAATAAATGCTTGGCATACCTGGGTCGTCCTTCTTAGGCAAGAACGGTGACTTGAGTTGGTGATCTTGACCTTTGTGCATGGCAGTGACCATCTTAGCTGTCTCGGCCCACACTTGCTTCTTGCTCTTGTTCCTCCTGTTGGTCCTCTTCCTTGGTTCATATTGGGGTTGCTTTGGGATTTGTGCGGTCTTGTTCTTGAAGGAAAACGTTTCCTTCCTCCCCTTGATGTAGAAACTGATCTTGGCAGCACTAGCATAGATGACAGCTCCCGCGGTGTTCAGGAATGGTCTCCCTAGGATGACGGGAGCCCTCTCATCAGAACCGGTCTCTATCACTACGAAGTCTGCTGGAGCGTACGAGGAACCAACTCGGATACAGATGTTCTTCAATATTCCTCTCGGGAAGCTCAGTGTCCTATCTGCAAGCTGCAAACACATGGTTGTTTCTAATAATGGTTGTGAAAAGAGTTTTTCATAGAGTACCCTGGGCATGATGTTGACGCTGGAGCCAAAGTCACAGAGTGCTTCTGGGAAGTCTCGCATGCCGATGGAGATCGGGATGACGGGGCGTCCTGGATCGCCTCTCTTGACCGGCAGACGGTCAGTACTTACTTCCACGATAGGGTTACTCCAGTAATCTCCTGCATCAAACATGTCTACAAGATTTGCAGATTCTAGTCCTTCCGGTTGTGATGGTATACCGGGGTTAGTAGCAGGAACAGCAGCAGCTATTTGATTCAACTGAGATTCAATCATTTTATTAAAGCTAATCTGGTTCTTGATGGCAGTAGAGAAATTATCCATTCTATTATTTATATTTTCTAGTATTTTATCATTAGATGCCAATTTCTTAGACAGGTTATCCATTAGCTTTCCTTGGTTGGACACTAACTCTCTCAAAGGTGGATAATTATTATTATTATTGAAAGAATTGTTACCTTGGTAATTACCTGAGTAGTTAGGCCTCTGTTGATTCCAACCTTGATTCTGCTGAGGACGGTTGTAGTAGTAGTTGTTGTTGTTGATATAGTTCACGTCCTCCAGCAACTCAGGACAGTGATTGCCCGAGTGTCCAGTACCTCCACACTCCTCACAAGTCATGTGGGAGTCGTAGACGTGCATGACTTCTTTCTTTTCTCCAGCTCGATCATCGAGCTTCTTCATGAGTAGGTCTAGCTTGGCAGACAGCATGTCTACCTCCTTGAGCTGGTGCATACCTCCACCTCTCTTGCGTGTCTTTGTTCTTTCTTCATTCCAACCTTGGTTGGATGCCATCTTCTCCACAAGAGCTGTGGCTTGAGGTATGGTGAGTGATAGGAATGCTCCTCCAGCTGCAGCATCCATGGTTTCACGGGCACTGTTAATGAGCCCATGATAAAATGTCTGCATCAACAGCCAGCTTTCCATTCCATGATGAGGACATTCTAGGATGTAGTCTTGGAAATGCTCCCATGCTTCTGGAACGGATTCATCATGTTGTTGCTGAAAACTTGTAATCTTCCCACGGAGAGCATTGGTCTTGCCCATGGGAAAGAATTTGGCTAGAAAGTTCGTGGAGCAGAGTGCCCACGTAGTGTTCTTCTCCTTTGTAGCGTAGAACCACTGCTTCGCTCTCCCCAACAGTGAGAATGGAAAAAGGCGAAGTAGTATGGCGTCTCTGGGGACTTCAGCTATGGTGAAAGTGCTGCAGATCTCCAGGAAGTGTTGAAGATGAGCACTAGCGTCTTCGTGTGGCTTCCCACAGAACTGGTTGGCTTGCACCATGTTGATGAGCCCAGGCTTGAGCTCGAAGTTGCGGTCGATCTCCCCAGCAGGTCCAGTGCGGATGTTGTCCGTAGTGGGAGCTGAGAACTCACGGATCGACTTGTTCGCCATGGCTTCGAATTCAGTCGACAAATTCCGGATGAAACTTCGGCGGTCTTCGGATTTGGATGAAGCTTTGTGCTGAAGTGTTGACGATGTCGTCTTGAGCTTGGCTCTTGTTCTTCTGAATAAGGCTTCGGGATCGTCAACAAAGTTGTCTAGAAGATGTCTTCTATTCATGCATCACCCTACAATAAATAATCAAAATGGAAAATACAGGGGTAAAACTGTATAAGAGAATTGATAAGCTCGATCAGATTAGTGATGCAAATGATGACTCAAAGTTCCATATTCATTCCTACTTAGTAATCAACCTTCCCCGGCAACGGCGCCAAAAATGCTTGTTGGGCATTCTTAACGTCACTACCAAAAGTAGACTTAGTTTTCTAATTCTGATAATGGCGCCAAAAATGCCAAACCTCTCCCTCATGCCACTTAAGCCAAGTTGTCATCCCCAGCATGACATGAGAGACGCGGTATTGAAATATGCATTTGCTCATCAAGATAAATAATAAAAGGGATCTGCAAGCGCACAGATTAATACCGATGTAGCATTTTAACCGGGAAGTATTCCAGGTATCGTTATTTATATTTTTACCACTGGGAAGGGATTTCTAAGTATCATGGTTGATAATGGAATGAGAATATGGAACTGAGTACACACCATTGCATGTATAACCGAGAGTATTTATCAATCTCTTTATACAGGTATAAATGTCACATTAAGTAAAGGTAAAGTGATAATGGTGACAAAGATAATTAATCTGATCAGCTAGCCACATATAATAATGATAAGCACCTCAACAGATATTCTAGCAAGTCATTAGCATGGAATTAGGATGAACTACAAAGATATTCCCTAAGTTATTATTAACTATAAAGTCTAGCATATCATAGTTAGTGCAATTATACTTGGCAATCATGGTGAGAAAAGACTATATCCATGCATAGTGAATATTAGCAAGGAAGATGAAGAACATAGCAATCACTCCCCTGTAATAGTGTTGCTCTGCCTGCCCTATACACGAGAGGGGGACTATATAAGAATCAACGAAGCTGTCACTATCGCGAACTACCCCACAATCCGGCATATAGGGTGCAATCGCAGATAAATACGGTATAGACACCACGTCTACACAATAGTTATCATTCACCCACTGTACACATGGATAAACACTATACGATCCTAGGCATGTATATAATTCCAATCTAACTAAGCCAAGCATATAACTATGATAAACTAAGAACAATATAATTGCAAATATAATCAAGTAGAGCAAAGTCATAATCAATATATTGAAATAGAACAAAGTCATATTCATAATATTGAAGAACAATGATGAACAATTGAAGAACAATAGAGGAATTACCAAGAATCCTCTTGACAGATCCGGGAACCAATCGAAGATTGACTCCTTCTAGTTCTAATCCTATGTAGCTATGCTAACTAGAGATCTAGTTGATGTGGTGGCTCTAGGGCTTGATCAGAGGCTCTCCTCCTGAATTAGGGTTTGAAGTATGAGACGAGGGCCTCTCCTTCAGGGGTAGGGGCCTTGCTTATATAGCCCTTTCGGATGAATCTGGGCCGTTGGATCAAACCGACATTGATCATGCGGTTTTCCTTGATCCTCTAGGTCGGTGGAGCATAATCCTCGAGGCGGAGCCTGATTGGCTCTGGGGCCAGGGCGGGCGCCCTAAGGACCAGGGCGGGCGCCCTGTGTCCAGCTCCGTTACGCCTCCCGTTCGTTCTCGTGGCTTCTGGACTCTTCTAGATGTAAGATAATTACGTGTTCGGTTAATATCCCGTCATTAATCCGACATGTGGGCCTTTCTTCCGTATTTCCTGATAACCCCCTGCAGAAATAGATAAACAGTAAAACTCGTGGAATTCTGTCAGATAAAACCCTAAGTCTAGGTGTTGGTTTCATTTGGATCCTTTTCTCTATTTATTTGATAGTTATAATTGATACTTAAGGACCGTCAACACTACCATGAAGGGCTACATCCTTAGCACCCTTGGCCAACAGGGCATGGCCCAGAAGCCTGCCCTAAAGGCCAACGACTCAGCAGACGGTGCCTAGGAGGAAGACAACGAGTTCCCCAAGGCCGAGAGCTGCCTCATGATCTTTGGGGGCTCCCAAGCGTATGAATCCCGCCGGCAGCGCCGCATCACCGAGCAGGAGGTGAACGCCGTCCACATCATCGCTGCCTCGATGTGGCTCTGGTGGTCCCAGATGGCCATCACCTTTGACTAGCAAGACCACCCTGACTGCGTCCCTCATCTGGGGCGCTACCTGCCTATGGTTAGCCTGATCATGGGTACCACACACCTCTCCAAGGTACTGATGGACGAGGGCAGTGGCCTCAACATACTCTACGCCAGCACCCTTGACAAGTGGGCATCCCTCGGAGTAGCCTGCTCCCCAGCAAGGCACCGTTCATGGGATTGTGCTGGGGAAGGAAGCCATGCCCCTCGGACGCATCTGGCTCAGCGTCACCTTCGGCTAGCCAGACAACTTCCGCAAGGAGCTGCTCACCTTCGAGGTCATCGACTTCCCTAGCATGTACCATGCCCTCCTCGGTCGACTGTGCTTCACCAAGTTCCTGGCCATCCCTAACTACACCTACCTCAAGCTCAAGATGCCCGGCCCGAAGGGGGTCATCACCATCGAGGGCAGCTACAAGTAAGCCTACTATTGTGAGCAAGAGTACGTCCCCCAAGTGACTGCACTCATTGCCCCCTGTGCTTCTGATGACCCTGGTTGCGATGCAGGAAGGGCGCTAGCGGAGGGAGCAACCAAGGCAGCGGTGGTGCTCGACCAACCGAGCATTGTCAAGGCAGTGAAGACCTCTGGCGGCAGCGGTGGCTCGGCTGGCCCCTCCATCCAAGCGCTCAACCCCCTAGAAGGGGTTGACCCAATCGAGGTGAGTTCTGACCTTTCCCCATGAGGGAAGGCCATCATCGAGCAATCCACCCAAAAGTGCCGCCTTCCGAACCAAGGCCCGCCTGCTGACCTCCTTCGTTGGCCTACCTCTCCAACAACAACAAAAACAAGATAAGTCCTATCTCCCCGACCTTCTTGCTTCACTTACCTCTATTTGCTCTATTACTGTCTCCTTTAATCCGAGCCATCCCAGCAGTAGCTCGGCAGCATCATAGGATCAACTGAGCTAACCACCTGCTGGTCTTTTCTAAAGGAGGACCACTGCAGAAGGCCCCCGAGCAAGGCGAGGATAGGACGGACGGAGTAGGAGGAGCAGGCAAAAAGATTAGCAAGGCACTAATGGAGCAGCCCTAGCCATCGCGTTACCAGCTATGTCCTTTTTCCGTTCTCTTGTGTCCATTCTGTTTTCTTTGCAGGGATCTGCCTATCGCCCGATCCTTCATCAGATCATTCCATCCACCACATGCCGGTCCGAGGGCACCCCAGAAGGGGCATCACCGAGGGTTCAAGGCTAGCCCACTAGGCTTCAAGGTCACCAGAAGCAACCAAAAGTGCGAGGGATGTTTAGGAGATGAGCCCATGTGGCTATAGCCGAGGTGCCCAGAGCGCCCCAACCGTTTGGACGAACGATGTCCGAGTACTGACTTGAGCCACTCGTGGTGACCCAATGAGGGAGGCAGTGAGCCCCCGAGTACTGATAGATGGTCTCAAGAACTATACCAGTGGCTCGGTCAGGAAGCCGAGGATCTCCTCTTTAGGGGACATGACTAAGGCATGAAACGACCATAAACCTGGGGTCCTCACGGACTTACCCGCTAGTAGCATGGGTGCGGTGATCTTGGCCAACAAGGCCATCATCGTAATAGCCTATCCCAACAAGGGATTAAGTCTCTGAGCATAACTCAAGAGCAAAATGGGATTACAAATGAAAGTAATTTCATTTCATCAATTTGGAACAACCCGATTACAATATACGGTGGCAGAAACGCAACCTGAGCCTGCCTACACCGTTTCCCTGACCCTAGGCCAGGCCACGGTCAAGGCTGTGCAGTTCAATGACAAGAGCAAGGAAGCTCGAGTGCCACCCTCCTGACTCAAAGGTCAGGAACACCCCCGCAGTAGCAGCGACGACGATAGGAGAACCAAAGGAGGAGAGCTAGGCCTTAGCCGCATCCTCTCCCCCTCTAGGCTCCAGCTCTGCATCAAGCCATGACCCTCACCATGCATAGGGTGCTCTTCCTTTGATAAAAGAGGGCTGCCCTAGCAATCCGCATCACTAGGGTTCTTCGACCCACTAGAGGAAGATGATGGGGAAGAACCACGGTGGCACGCATGGTCAGGGAAGTGCTGAGGGTGGCAACATATGAGGAAAGGACAACGTACCTCAGTGTTGACCCTCACCCCCTCCATGCATCACCATGGCCTTCCCCTCGTTGGAGTCCTTCCACCCTTGAAGAAGCAGTCGCCCGGAGGACAACACCAAGCTCACTCAGAGGGAAGCATCGCACTTCATCGCCATCGCTATCGCCGTCGAAGAAGATGGATCTAAGAAGAAGAAGAGAAAGGGGCCGGAGGATGGGATTGAAGACACCGTGTCCCCTGGGGGCCTCCCTTTGTAGCCAAAGGTGGTGTGCTATGAGCGGCTTTGGGCCCTCTGATCAACCATTAGCGGCTACAAAGGACCCTAGGGAACCAGCTAGGCGTCCCTTCAATCCCCGCAGCACGCCTCAGGGCGGTTGTGTGATGGCGGCCGTGCAGTAAAGGCGGAGTCAAGGAACCGCTAACAACGAGTCAAGGCCCCGCTCCACTTTACGCCACACGCTCCGCCCACTCTGGCACGCCTCTTCACAGGACTTGGGGGATCTGCCTCCCCCCGGGCCCACCTGCTGCCATCGACGACTCGGATCCATGCACGCCAAGTGCCATGGCTCTTCCTCCACTAGATCTACTCCACGTGGCCCTGATGTGTCTCATCTTCTAGAGAAGATGGGACGGCGTGGTGGCACGCGCATCAAAACTCCTCCACTAGGCACGACGGCCCAGACACCATCAACCGCTTGTGTAAGGCATCAGTGGACAGGACGTGCCCAGAAGCCGTTCCTCCCGCTGGCAAGGAGGCCCTACAATGGCCTCAGGGGCTACATTGGCTCCCTAAACGGAGTAGCCTGACCCCCGATCGACGGGCACTCGGGTGGCGCATCCCCCCAAAACCAACCAACTCCCCAGAGTTGGGTCGGGAGCTATAGAGTAGTGGACCCAATGAGGGCCTCCGTCCGAGCCTCGGCGCGCTCCCATTTCCCTGATCTATGGCCGCAGAGGGTCAGCCCCAGAAGGCCAGCTTGAGAGTATCGGGACCTGTTGTCGCAGCCCTCAGTGGGGCGTGGCGCTTCGGATGATCAGATGGCCCTGAGCCAGAGCCCAACGCTCTTGATCACCTAGCCCATGGCAGGTTCCGATTAGAAAGGAGGGCACCCCCGGGCCTACAGTTGGTAGCTCCCAAATGAGTGTGCTAAGCCCTCGCTCGAGACAAAGACCCATGCGACATAGACTCGCGAAGGGATCAACATCATCTTCGCTCAGCCTTGATAGCCGAGCACCATCCATCACACTAGAGAAGAAGGCACCAAGAAGGGCGTAGCACTCTTGCCAGCAGAAGCCATCCCCACCAAGGAGGGTTTGGTCACTAGAAGACCGAATTCAGCCCTTCATTGCCATCATGCCAAGTGAGGCCACGAAGGGCTCAGGGCTCCTGACGAGATCCTAACATATATGTATGTTAAGTCTTGGGTCCAATGGTTCCCGAACAAAGAAGACCCCCCGACCGACCCCTTCAAGATTGCCCGGGGGCTCGGGGCTATGTCCATCGGGCACGCTCGCATGCACCCTCTGGCA
The DNA here is from genome assembly GCA_022457205.1 of Saccharum spontaneum. NCBI lineage: Eukaryota > Viridiplantae > Streptophyta > Magnoliopsida > Poales > Poaceae > Saccharum > Saccharum spontaneum. Next base: position 16,115,706 of record CM039604.1, read on the forward strand.
AAGAGATCCAGCCGAGCCTGACTCGATTGCAGCTTCCGCCTGGGGCTCCCAATCTACCGCACCTCCACGCCCGGCCCTTGGCTCTTGCCCGACTAACAATGCCAGCCAATGCCCTGGCATAAGAAGACAATCCCTGAGCTTCTGATGCCCAGGGGATCCTTGGCCCCACTCCTTAGGCATGCTCCTGCCAATTGTTCCTCCGATAGGGTCATGTCTGGGGCGTGACACAAGAAGACAAAGCTTCCCATGGCCTCCGAGGGCTCAGAGGCTTCTGGGCCCACACGTCAGCCCCTGGAGCCGACCTCCTTCCTCGCTAAGAAGACTCCAGAAGGTCTCACTCGGGGAGGCCGGTTTAAGCTGACACCGTCTAACATGTAGAGTGTCAAAACAGAGCAGCTAGACGACATCCATGCTTCTTCGGCTTTAAGACACCTCGACAGTCCACGACGCATCACTGCAAGGCCCTCTGTAACACCCCAGGTGTTTGTCACCAGTTAAGCAGTGGGTTTGAGCTCAAACATGATAGATTAAGTGGAGATGAGGATGTTAAGGCCAACCTATGGACAGGAGCCCCAACCTAAACTTGGATGCTGCACCATTGCTTTACATATAGTCCATTTTCAAGATATATGCTCGGGTGGTGTTATTGCAATATCTTCATGTGTCTCACCTTAGTACCTATCTATATTGGTCACTGGAAAAGTTTCATGACATTTGGAATCAAAAAGTCACATGAAATGATAAGTTATATGCTTGTTGGAATGACTTTACTAAGTGCTGGAATTATATTATTAAGTGGATGGAAATATAGATCATCACTAAAACCTTGCAACTTTACCCAAATGACTCTAGATGAACTCTACAACAAAAGTCATGAAGAGTTCATGTTGAGCAAAGGTCAAGAAATTGCCCCGATTGGCCTAAAACCCTAGTTTCAGCTTTACCGAGTTGATACTTTGACCAAAGTGGAAGTTTGACTTCTGTACCAGTTATGAGGTTTGACCTTAAACAAAAGTTATAGTTCATCTTGTGTAGAACAAACTTTATTTAATGGTCAAGAGCTAGATCAACTTGAAAATAAGTCAAACAGAGGCTCGAAGTTGGAACCTGCTGCTGATTTCAACACTCAGAATTATTCTAAGTCTGGAGTTTCACTAAGCAACGACGTTGGCATTCCGCGTTCTCCAAATTTTGTTAAGCAACTTGATTTGGTACAAAAACAAGAGTTGGAGTTTACACCTTGGTGAAGAGCATACAAAAAGTTGGATTCAGTTTGAAGAAGTTTTGACCACCGAAAGCGAGTTTCCGTGACTACCGTCAAGGTGTTGACACTGCTGTTTTGACATACATTTATCTTCTAATATGTTTTGCTAATGGCTGAACCCCCTTAATGAAAAACGTAGAGCTTCGTGCGGGCTTCGATCTTCGTTTTTGGCTCATGGTCCAATTCGGCCCGGAAGCAGCCCAAAATGACCTCCCACGCCGGTCTCACCGTCGCCCGCCACATGCTCGACGTTATGCCGCAGCGGGGGAGCGCGTGGCAGCCATGCAAGAGCTCGCCCCACCCTTGCCGACGCGCGTCCTCGTGCCCCTCTGCTGGTCGCTGCTGCTTGTTTAAGGACGCTGAGCTGCCCCAGACGCTCCTCACTCGCCCCTCTTCGCTCTCCCTCGTCTCTGCTGCTCCCGGCGCGCCCGCCTTGGCCATGGCCGCCATTGTTGAGCGGCAAAGCTCGTCCCTACCCTTGCTGCTCCCTCTCTTGGGCTTCCTTCGCCCAGCCAACAGCTCCACAACATCTTCCTCCTCCGCCCAGCACGCGCGCCAAAGCCGTAGCCGCCGAACTCGCCGTGCCGGTGTGCCACCGTCCCTGTTCGCCGCCGGCGCACGTGGCCAGCAGGCCACGAGCCACCTCCCGCCGGTCCTTGGCCACTCACGGGTGCGCCTCGACATCGTGAAGCTGCTACACCACTCCCCGGCCACCGACGTGGCCTCCCTCGCCGGAACCGGCCCTCCCCCAACGGCCTCTGTCTCCCTCCGGTGCTCTCTGTGCGAGGAAGAAGAAGAAGGACCCACGTGTAAGAGAGAAACAACTGCAGGGGGTTTTCTGCAGAACTCGTGACTCAGATGAATAGTGCCGCGAGGACTGATTCGTAATTATTTTTGCAGGAACTTTGGAAAATCATAATAAATTGTAGAAAAATCGTAAAATAGCAAATGAGGACTTTTTGGAATCCTTGTGAAATTCTCTATGCAGTAGATCTATAATATTGCATGTTTTAGTTTAAAGTTTTCTCTGTAAAAATGGATTTGTGCAGCTAGGTTTTCATTGCTAGATGTATTTGTCATTTTCATAACTATAGATCTAGGGCTCCAAATGAAGTGAAATTTTTGTGGCATGCTACTCATATGATGATTGATGTGTGGTAAAAATTTTATGAATTTAGGTTGTCAATTGAGTGAGTTATTAGTATATCTTGCTCTCACATGAATTCTTGCAATAACTATTTGTCTTTTTCATAGAGGTTGATATACATGTCCAAATGACTTGAAATTTATACAGTAGACTATTGGGTGTATATAAGAGCTACTGTAATTTTTATAGATTTTATTATGGACTTTTGATATATGTTTATTATTTCACCTTGCTATTTAAATAAATTAAGAAATGCATTAAAAGAAATTATTTAATAATGAGCACTATGCTTTTTGGTGATCATTTAACATGCACTTTAGGATGGTTACATTGGTTGTGGCCAAATATATGTTTGAAATGTAAGTTAATATTTATTCTTGCAATTGATACTTTCCTGGACAGTTTCTGGGACTTTGGTAATTGCACCATGAAAATGATGTTTGTTGAGAAATATTCTTATAACAAAGTTGTAGATAACTTATTAATCTAGTTTGTGTTAAATTTTGGTGGCATTTGGCCTTATAGTTTGTGAGTAATGACTGTTTCAAGTTGGGTTCCAGAAATAGTTGTTCTCTGGAATCTTTGGACCAGATTCTGTAATTATGCATGTTTGACTTGGTTAACTTGAGAATCATGCTAAGATGATTAAAGATGAATTATGGACAATTTCATAAGCTTTCCAGAATGTCTTGTTGCATGGCTATTGGATTTGTATAACTCCAGTTATGATCAAAACATGTAGATGTTAATTGCAGTCCCGAAATTGTCAGATGCTAGTTATGGTTGTTTACTCCATGTGTTGCTAAGTGTGGCTTATACCCTTGATGATGGTCAAGTTAAAATACTTGTGATCTTGTTAAGCTTGTGTTATGCTTGATGTGCTTGGCCTCTTTAATTAGTTGTGTGATGTTAGTTAATTGGCTTTTGGTGTCTATGTCTTAATCGTGTGTTTACATGAATGATTATGTGATGCATCTTGTGTTACCATTCATCATATTCATACGCATGCATCTTGCATCTCATCTAGGTACGCTAGATGCATCACGTGAAGGATGAGATGTTGAGGCCAAACCTGAAGACGGTGTTTGGTGGACCTATCCCGAAGATGGAAGGGCTAAACAAGTGTCGGGATAGGAGATGCTCGCCGAGCGAGTGTCATCTGTCAATCACTAACCCAGTGTTTGATCCCAGGCAAGCCCCGGAGCATTCTAAGCCTCCTACTTTACAAAAGCAATTGATTATATATATGTTATATATGTATTGTTGCATTAAGTTATAGGAGTTGATTGAAAACACTTGCTGCATATATATCCTTTTCCTTGTCCCGCAAATATGCCTGAAATCCTATTTTTGGTTCGGGATCGAAAATATTGCTTAGCCCTGCTTAGACCGGTAGCGATCGGTGATTTCCTGTCACCGGCAACTATAGGTGGTTACTGGAAAACTTTAGCTATGGAATGGATGATATCCTGGAAATAACCAAGTGTTGATGAATAATTGGAGACCGGGCGGAATAAGTATGGGGCAACCAGACAGGGTTCTGGGGTGCTTGTAGTTTCCGCCTGTGTCGATTAAGGACCGTCCGTTGTTGGGCCTCGGGTCATGTTGAACGCATGCCTCACATTTAGCTGGCCGAATAAAGTACCTTTCGACCGCGAAGCCGGGAGATTATTCGGGCCGAGTGGATTGCCCGCAACGCACTGTACCGGAGCAGTAGTGGCAGGAAACGGGGGCGCGATGATAAGGCCAAAGAGCAGTCGGGCGGCCCCCGGGTACATGTGGTTCCTGGCAAGCTCGCGACTTTACCTGAATGGTTGACTCGGTGACCAATACCTCACTTTAGCGGGTGAGTGAGGTTTGTGTGAGGAATAAATTACCAGCTGGTTAATAATCGATTCGAATCGCCATCGCTCCTGGATAGTGAGCACTTGACTCGAGTTACTGCATCGTAGTAATGATGATGGAACACAGATGGTTATGTGGATAATGTTGAAAATGCTAAACCTGAGATGGTAACCTTTGATGTTAATGGTTAATCAAGTGGTTGCTTTAGCATAGGTGCTTACCTAGATTGAATAGGTTATAATAAATATGATGCAAAAGGACTTAATTTAGTTTATTCATGATAACTTATGCTTTTCGCAAATGAGTCAAGCTAGTCCACTGAAAGAAAGCCTTGCATACTCCTTGGTGTCATATTATTTCTGGTTTATGACGGGTAAGTCTAGCTGAGTACCTTCTTGTACTCAGGGTTTATTCCCACTTGTTGCAGGTTGTGATGTATCATAGCTACTGCAAGAATTGGAAGACTCCGGCTGTAGTGGCGGAGTGTGATCATGGGCATGATCCTTCTGAGCTATCTTATCTCTCATGCTTTTATGGAAAAATTGACCTTGGTACTGGCATGTATTTGAACTAAGGTGATATTAGTTTTCAAACTACTTTGCTTCCGCTACTTTTGAACTTGAGTTGTAATAACTCTACGGAACTCCGATATATGTTAAATTACTTATGAAATGGATGTAACATATGACCTGTTATGTTGGACCACTACGATCTTGGCTTGGATGTTGGTTGGTTTGAAATCTCTCGGGATTTTATTGGACTACCGAAGTTATAAGAGCTTAAGTACGGGAATTTAATTGCTCCGGCGATTGTTTTTGTACTTTTGTTCTTATAATTTGGGCGGTTCCGTGACAGCTGGCATCGGAGCAAGGTTCAACACTAAACATGTCATATGTGTATTGAAAACAAAGGTTTTTGTTTGCAAAACTCAGTTTTTGACAACTTATAGCTACTGCATATATAGGTTTGTTCAAATCTGAATTTTAAATCTAAGTATGCCAGTGGTCATTTCCTTTATGCCCAATTAAGGACCCTTAGGTGGCTTAATTAAGTACTAACTTGGGGGTTTTAAATTTTTGTATCTACGCCCAAGCCAAGGTATGTATGAGTGATAACTTAACCGCACTGTTACCCTGTGGTCGAATGGTAGTGGTAACCTTCATATATGAAATAGCCATATATGTCGCTAGAGTTACATTCTTGCAACGTCGCACCTACGCCAAGGTAAGTGTGAGTTGGGAGAGCATGACCGTTCAACCATCGGTCTAGGGGAGAGTTAGCTGTGGTTACTGGCATGATTACATGTTTAACCATGTAATTATGAAAGTACTTAATTGTGGGTACATTTGTTGGGTAGCTTTGATACCGAAGTATATGCATCTGGGGATGTATGTATGGAGAGTATTTAGTTTACCGCTTTCATTGTGTGCTATATTGGGAATTGTTGGGCTGCAATGAAATTTTCTGCAGGTACGCTAACCACGAATGCGTAAGTTGAATGTAGTTGACGACTAGCTCTATATCGAGAGAATGCGTGTTATGCCACCGACATAGAACGTGATTGCCACCTTAGGCTGGCAATCTTGTGAGGACGAATAGGACGAAGCATGCATCATCATGATTGTTGCTTTGTGCATATAACTATGCTCCTCCCACCTTTGTTCTAATAAATAAGTAACTTGTGATTGATGTGTATGCACTAAGTTGATTACTTTAGCATGCTTTTGTTTTAGCTAAACTTGTAGTTAGTTCCTGTTGGATAAACTCTTGTTAGGTGTGAGCCTTCTGCTTAGTATTGGATGCTTAAGCTAACCTGACTAATAATCTCAAGTGTCCGCTTAACACTGTGATGCTGTGTAGATGCTTGTTATCTAGGTAGTGTCATAGTTGACCTCTCTTTTGTCCTCGGTGAGCATGTGAGTGTTGAAGATGCTTTATCCTAGAACAACGCTCACGTTACGTAATCGCATGGTCGTCGTCTCTAATTAGATTCTTCCGTAGGAGCCAGAGCCTTAGACGTGGTTGCTAGCCTTTGGATGTTTTTGTATCCATGCCTTGCTTGAACCGTAGGCCCTAGCGTAGTCCCCTTATATGTTTGCGTAGGCCTTGGACATCCGCTACCTTTTGGAGAATGCCCTTGTTCCATTGACCAACCCAGTTAAGTCCTAACGAACGTCGATCTTGACCACAGTGGTTGCTTGCCAAGTTTTGGAGACCATACCCAATTCCATGTTGGACCTCCCGACTGTCTCTCCTATAGATGATCCGAGCAACGCTAATCTCTCGTCGTCTAATCTAGAAATCTTTGCTTGCGAAATCAAGTGGCTATCTTATCAACCCAATCTCTGATCGGTGTACCATTTTGTTCTAGAAGTCTGCTAAAGTCCATCTCAACTTCTAACGTCTCTCAACATTATTAATCTTGATCTCATGTTGTTGTCCAACGTGACCAAGAACCTTTGCTTAGTTGTCTTCGGCAATTAAGCTATGTTCCCTTGCGCTATGTTTTAATCTTTGAATTGCCTCCTTGTTGACTCTAAACCTTATAACTACCCTTGCTTGCTACTCCTCCCTTGTCTGGTACTTGTTCTTACCACCCAATCGGTGCCACTTGAATTTCCACTTTGTTTGTGCGTTTAATAATGGTGTTACGATTAGCATTCTATGGTGCCGCGACGAAACCGAGAGCCTCCTGTGGGCGCGCACACAAGGTTGTGCTGCTCGGCACGCGCTGGTATCAGGGTTGCTAGTCATGATCCATTATGAAACGACAGTCGACGTGTTAATTCTCGTGACTGTTTTCCTTGGTTATCTCCCTATATCTTATCTGAAGATTCATATCTTAGACCTTATGTAGTAGATATCCCTTGAAGTTGCTAAGAAGATGACCTTTGAAGAACAGTCACCGGCATAAGCATTGACAGACTGCAAGAGGTGGTAGACAAGTGACTCTCCAAAGTGTCCTTGTACGACGTCGGCCATCGATTGAGCAATGTATGTCATCCTTGTTGAATCGAATGGGCACCTAACACTAAATGATTGGACAAGTTATCCATTGGAAAAGAACCGATCGTCACATGGTGCATATGACCTAACTATCAAAGTCTTGATCCTTGTGTGGATGACAGTCATACAGATGAAATCAACTCTCTCTGGTGTGACTCCTTACCTGTAGACTTCGATGCCGACCACCTGTTTGTGCCTCGACTGCAATTATTGTTGTGGTCAAGAGTGAAGCTTTAGAACTTAAGTGTTGTGAGACAACTGATTAGTTACCAGTAAGAAGGTTAATCTCCAGCCAAGTAACGATTCTGCAATAGCTGTGATGGTCATGTCTCAACGAACAATAGTAAGCAAAGAAACTATGAAGCCGGTCAGCAATGCAAGTGCTACTTCTTCTCCAAATGTGCTATCAAGTTAATTCCATCTTGAACAATCACATATTTAGTGCAAGATGTTGTATTCGCTAAGTGAAGAACTAGAGAAAGCATGTCCATAGTTTCGATCTGCATCATTGTGCCCCTAAGTACCACGAACAGTTTTGGTTCAAGGTTCTATTGGATGAAATACCAGAAAATATTCAGAAATGGTTCCTTATCTACGTAGGGATGCCCTCCATGTGGAATAATGCTTTGTGCTCTGTGAAAACAGCCCACAACTCCAATGCTTGTGCATTGTCAAGATTGGTGACTAGATCAACGGTTGAACTTGTTCCCTGAGAAACATGTCAGGAAGACTATAGCCTCCATTCTCAGCTAGAGAAAGGCTTCTGCTACTATGAGAAAGATCAGAGAGTGCAAAACACACACCTCAACATGTGAAGCAAAAGAAAAGGAAGAACACGAAATCTGTCCAGAATTTTGTGGCACTACACCGGTTATCTTCACGCCAACGGTTAGTGACCCAAACGAAGTTGGATTGACCCCAAACTTGGTAACCTCATCCCTTGCTTAGGACTCATCAATGTCTTAAGTGGGTATGAGTATTGGTTGAGTAAAACATCGAATTTGAGAGATGTCTTGTCAGCTTGGTTTGCTGCCATTTCTGAACAGAGCAATTTTGGTAGATGGATTGTTTGGATAGTCAAATGGTGTCCGTTTGGGCCGAATTTTGGTGAGTAGTGAGAAGACTCATGGATCTACCTGCCCACCAAAAGTTGTGCATATTGGAGCAGTAGTTTGTGTGATATGAACAGAAAACAAAAGAGTACAGAGTCGGTAATTTCTCTGTTGACTGCGATCATCCTTTGCATTGGAAGGCTATGTTTGTATTGCATGCCAAGAACTTGCAATTGATAAGTATCTTGCTGTTAGACAACCCTCAATACCCTTGGGAAGATAAAATGCACCCCTATGTGCCTTGCTTTTGGCCTCTTAGATCAACAATGAATGGGCAGTCAAGGTGTTCTACAAGTCAAATTGTGCCATTGCGAGATGAAAGCATTTGGGAAGTGTTAAACCATAAATTTTTTTTATTATGGTTTTGAGGTATCGATTGACATGAGAATGGAAGCCTCAATGTAAAATATGGATCAAGAAGGCTAGTTTTGCCATAGTGCAAGTCAACCCAACTTATTACGCAACCGCATCACGAAGGAAAATTTTGCTCAACCTGCTTACTAGTGAACTATTTCCTGAAGATTGATGAATACTTGCAACTTTTGTTGTCTTCCAGACCTGACTATCATCCTTTTGCGGTAATGGTTCTCTAGTGCTGACGTGTCTCTGGTACTTTATATGTGTTTTTAACCAAGAGATTGTATCTGATTCAACTCAGATAATTGTTGCATTTGTATAAGAGAATCTTTTAGGTGACATTTGGCAGAAATCCAGGACCGACAGAGTCAGCTATCACTTTCACTGTTTCCTCAATAGGCTCAGATAATATAGAGTTAACATCAGAGAAAGAGAACTGCACACGTGGAGCAATATGTAGTTTTCCATCAGTTGGCATCTAAGTGAGTGAGTCATCTATGACCGGTTTAGACATTGTCTTTTGGCTAGACGGTTTCTGATAGCCTCAAAGAATGACTACCTCGTATATGGATCCAACCCTTATCAGAAGTGTACATACTATGCCACTAGAAAAGTAAATGCTATGAGTAATTTGTCCATGCTCGCAGTACCCTCTGTGCACCATGAATGAAGTACCGTATTGTCTTGGATTCCTCCTAAAGTAACAATGCGTCATGGAAGTCAGTGAAGGAAATTCTTCAGACAAAAGTTTCTATGTAGGATGTTGGAATTGGATAACATGCTTCTCTTCCCTTGTACAGTTCTTCGCACCAAATCTCGGGACGCGATTCTTTTAAGGGGGGAGGGCTGTAACACCCCAGGTGTTTGTCACCAGTTAAGCAGTGGGTTTGAGCTCAAACATGATAGATTAAGTGGAGATGAGGATGTTAAGGCCAACCTATGGACAGGAGCCCCAACCTAAACTTGGATGCTGCACCATTGCTTTACATATAGTCCATTTTCAAGATATATGCTCGGGTGGTGTTATTGCAATATCTTCATGTGTCTCACCTTAGTACCTATCTATATTGGTCACTGGAAAAGTTTCATGACATTTGGAATCAAAAAGTCACATGAAATGATAAGTTATATGCTTGTTGGAATGACTTTACTAAGTGCTGGAATTGTATTATTAAGTGGATGGAAATATAGATCATCACTAAAACCTTGCAACTTTACCCAAATGACTCTAGATGAACTCTACAACAAAAGTCATGAAGAGTTTATGTTGAGCAAAGGTCAAGAAATTGCCCCGATTGGCCTAAAACCCTAGTTTCAGCTTTACCGGGTTGATACTTTGACCAAAGTGGAAGTTTGACTTCTGTACCAGTTATGAGGTTTGACCTTAAACAAAAGTTATAGTTCATCTTGTGTAGAACAAACTTTATTTAATGGTCAAGAGCTAGATCAACTTGAAAATAAGTCAAACAGAGGCTCGAAGTTGGAACCTGCTGCTGATTTCAACACTCAGAATTATTCTAAGTCTGGAGTTTCACTAAGCAACGACGTTGGCATTCCGCGTTCTCCAAATTTTGTTAAGCAACTTGATTTGGTACAAAAACAAGAGTTGGAGTTTACACCTTGGTGAAGAGCATACAAAAAGTTGGATTCAGTTTGAAGAAGTTTTGACCACCGAAAGCGAGTTTCCGTGACTACCGTCAAGGTGTTGACACTGCTGTTTTGACATACATTTATCTTCTAATATGTTTTGCTAATGGCTGAACCCCCTTAATGAAAAACGTAGAGCTTCGTGCGGGCTTCGATCTTCGTTTTTGGCTCATGGTCCAATTCGGCCCGGAAGCAGCCCAAAATGACCTCCCACGCCGGTCTCACCGTCGCCCGCCACGTGCTCGACGTTATGCCGCAGCGGGGGAGCGCGTGGCAGCCATGCAAGAGCTCGCCCCACCCTTGCCGACGCGCGTCCTCGTGCCCCTCTGCTGGTCGCTGCTGCTTGTTTAAGGACGCTGAGCTGCCCCAGACGCTCCTCACTCGCCCCTCTTCGCTCTCCCTCGTCTCTGCTGCTCCCGGCGCGCCCGCCTTGGCCATGGCCGCCATTGTTGAGCGGCAAAGCTCGTCCCTACCCTCGCTGCTCCCTCTCTTGGGCTTCCTTCGCCCAGCCAACAGCTCCACAACATCTTCCTCCTCCGCCCAGCACGCGCGCCAAAGCCGTAGCCGCCGAACTCGCCGTGCCGGTGTGCCACCGTCCCTGTTCGCCGCCGGCGCACGTGGCCAGCAGGCCACGAGCCACCTCCCGCCGGTCCTTGGCCACTCACGGGTGCGCCTCGACATCGTGAAGCTGCTACACCACTCCCCGGCCACCGACGTGGCCTCCCTCGCCGGAACCGGCCCTCCCCCAACGGCCTCTGTCTCCCTCCGGTGCTCTCTGTGCGAGGAAGAAGAAGAAGGACCCACGTGTAAGAGAGAAACAACTGCAGGGGGTTTTCTGCAGAACTCGTGACTCAGATGAATAGTGCCGCGAGGACTGATTCGTAATTATTTTTGCAGGAACTTTGGAAAATCATAATAAATTGTAGAAAAATCGTAAAATAGCAAATGAGGACTTTTTTGGAATCCTTGTGAAATTCTTTATGCAGTAGATCTATAATATTGCATGTTTTAGTTTAAAGTTTTCTCTGTAAAAATGGATTTGTGCAGCTAGGTTTTCATTGCTAGATGTATTTGTCATTTTCATAACTATAGATCTAGGGCTCCAAATGAAGTGAAATTTTTGTGGCATGCTACTCATATGATGATTGATGTGTGGTAAAAATTTCATGAATTTAGGTTGTCAATTGAGTGAGTTATTAGTATATCTTGCTCTCACATGAATTCTTGCAATAACTATTTGTCTTTTTCATAGAGGTTGATATACATGTCCAAATGACTTGAAATTTATACAGTAGACTATTGGGTGTATATAAGAGCTACTGTAATTTTTATAGATTTTATTATGGACTTTTGATATATGTTTATTATTTCACCTTGCTATTTAAATAAATTAAGAAATGCATTAAAAGAAATTATTTAATAATGAGCACTATGCTTTTTGGTGATCATTTAACATGCACTTTAGGATGGTTACATTGGTTGTGGCCAAATATATGTTTGAAATGTAAGTTAATATTTATTCTTGCAATTGATACTTTCCTGGACAGTTTCTGGGACTTTGGTAATTGCACCATGAAAATGATGTTTGTTGAGAAATATTCTTATAACAAAGTTGTAGATAACTTATTAATATAGTTTGTGTTAAATTTTGGTGGCATTTGGCCTTATAGTTTGTGAGTAATGACTGTTTCAAGTTGGGTTCCAGAAATAGTTGTTCTCTGGAATCTTTGGACCAGATTCTGTAATTATGCATGTTTGACTTGGTTAACTTGAGAATCATGCTAAGATGATTAAAGATGAATTATGGACAATTTCATAAGCTTTCCAGAATGTCTTGTTGCATGGCTATTGGATTTGTATAACTCCAGTTATGATCAAAACATGTAGATGTTAATTGCAGTCCAGAAATTGTCAGATGCTAGTTATGGTTGTTTACTCCATGTGTTGCTAAGTGTGGCTTATACCCTTGATGATGGTCAAGTTAAAATACTTGTGATCTTGTTAAGCTTGTGTTATGCTTGATGTGCTTGGCCTCTTTAATTAGTTGTGTGATGTTAGTTAATTGGCTTTTGGTGTCTATGTCTTAATCGTGTGTTTACATGAATGATTATGTGATGCATCTTGTGTTACCATTCATCATATTCATACGCATGCATCTTGCATCTCATCTAGGTACGCTAGATGCATCACGTGAAGGATGAGATGTTGAGGCCAAACCTGAAGACGGTGTTTGGTGGACCTATCCCGAAGATGGAAGGGCTAAACAAGTGTCGGGATAGGAGATGCTCGCCGAGCGAGTGTCATCTGTCAATCACTAACCCAGTGTTTGATCCCAGGCAAGCCCCGGAGCATTCTAAGCCTCCTACTTTACAAAAGCAATTGATTATATATATGTTATATATGTATTGTTGCATTAAGTTATAGGAGTTGATTGAAAACACTTGCTGCATATATATCCTTTTCCTTGTCCCGCAAATATGCCTGAAATCCTATTTTTGGTTCGGGATCGAAAATATTGCTTAGCCCTGCTTAGACCGGTAGCGATCGGTGATTTCCTGTCACCGGCAACTATAGGTGGTTACTGGAAAACTTTAGCTATGGAATGGATGATATCCTGGAAATAACCAAGTGTTGATGAATAATTGGAGACCGGGCGGAATAAGTATGGGGCAACCAGACAGGGTTCTGGGGTGCTTGTAGTTTCCGCCTGTGTCGATTAAGGACCGTCCGTTGTTGGGCCTCGGGTCATGTTGAACGCATGCCTCACATTTAGCTGGCCGAATAAAGTACCTTTCGACCGCGAAGCCGGGAGATTATTCGGGCCGAGTGGATTGCCCGCAACGCACTGTACCGGAGCAGTAGTGGCAGGAAACGGGGGCGCGATGATAAGGCCAAAGAGCAGTCGGGCGGCCCCCGGGTACATGTGGTTCCTGGCAAGCTCGCGACTTTACCTGAATGGTTGACTCGGTGACCAATACCTCACTTTAGCGGGTGAGTGAGGTTTGTGTGAGGAATAAATTACCAGCTGGTTAATAATCGATTCGAATCGCCATCGCTCCTGGATAGTGAGCACTTGACTCGAGTTACTGCATCGTAGTAATGATGATGGAACACAGATGGTTATGTGGATAATGTTGAAAATGCTAAACCTGAGATGGTAACCTTTGATGTTAATGGTTAATCAAGTGGTTGCTTTAGCATAGGTGCTTACCTAGATTGAATAGGTTATAATAAATATGATGCAAAAGGACTTAATTTAGTTTATTCATGATAACTTATGCTTTTCGCAAATGAGTCAAGCTAGTCCACTGAAAGAAAGCCTTGCATACTCCTTGGTGTCATATTATTTCTGGTTTATGACGGGTAAGTCTAGCTGAGTACCTTCTTGTACTCAGGGTTTATTCCCACTTGTTGCAGGTTGTGATGTATCATAGCTACTGCAAGAATTGGAAGACTCCGGCTGTAGTGGCGGAGTGTGATCATGGGCATGATCCTTCTGAGCTATCTTATCTCTCATGCTTTTATGGAAAAATTGACCTTGGTACTGGCATGTATTTGAACTAAGGTGATATTAGTTTTCAAACTACTTTGCTTCCGCTACTTTTGAACTTGAGTTGTAATAACTCTACGGAACTCCGATATATGTTAAATTACTTATGAAATGGATGTAACATATGACCTGTTATGTTGGACCACTGATCTTGGCTTGGATGTTGGTTGGTTTGAAATCTCTCGGGATTTTATTGGACTACCGAAGTTATAAGAGCTTAAGTACAGGAATTTAATTGCTCCGGCGATTGTTTTTGTACTTTTGTTCTTATAATTTGGGCGGTTCCGTGACACCCTCTTGACTGTATACTAGAACCCCCAAACTGCCATGTACCCGACGTATCTGGTTATATAAGGGATAAGGTCGAACCTAGGAGGAGGGAGGATCCCAATTCGATCACCAGACGATCTATTCCATTCCATTTGCCTCCACTCTGCACCGAGAGCAAGGCAACACTGAGAGGGGCACCGAGAGCTCCTCCTCCACCACATTCCATTGTCTCCTTCCTCTCCAATGAGGGGGAGACTCCACCGGCGGTGAGGCAAACGTTAGGATTAGCACCGAGCTAACCCCCTACCACATCTTCTTCCTTTACACTCTGTTGTGCCCCCTAGATTTTGGGTGCTCTTGAGTATAAGGATCATCAGTTGCTGGACGTAGGGACCAAATTAGCCCAAACCAGGATAAACCGTTGTGTCTTCTCTGTGTGATTCTTGTGTTCCTGAGTCCACCCGAGCCACCGGAGACCTTTTGCTCTGACACCGACTTGAACAACATGCTTGCCACGGTTTTGACCCCATGAATCTTGTGCACCGGTCTGCGTGGTCCCTCCCTTGGCGGACAGCGCGCCTTTCCTAGGTTGCCGTGTCCCTCTCCGGCGGCCTGCGTGGACCCTCCACTAGCGAGCCCTCCCCCTGTTGGCCATGCCCTCGCTTCGGTGTTCGCGCAGTCCCTCCATCGGCGGGCGGTGGGACTTTCCTTGGTTGCCGTGCCCCTCCCCTAGTGGGCTTGAGATGGTGGCCGACAACACTGGTGTCTTCTCCGACATCCAGATCCCCGGCCACTAAGCTTAGCCACTGGCATCCCTCTCTGCCAGGTGTTCTGCAAGTACGCCCAACCCCTTCTCCATTCCCTAGCCCTTCTCCGGTTTAGAGGGAGCTCAATTAGAGCATAATCAGTATAAACTGTGGATACTAAAATGTTTGAACCCTGATTCATTGTGGAGTTGACATTCACATGCTTAGTTGCTGCTAAGATTAATGCTTTTTACCTTTGCTTGTGGATGGATATATGTTGTTTTGGTGCATTGAACATTTTGACTAGTATTCTGTGATGTGGGATTTGCTTGGTGGATAACTGAATGTCATTTTATTCCATATGGCTTCTGGATTAGTGAATGAATACTCTGAATTAGTGCTTAGTAGCTTGGACTATGATTTTGGATATATATGATCACTAGACTGAATGTCACTAGTTTGTTGGCTTAGTTAATCATGTTTTATGTGAATATGTTGTATACAAAAGTTGTAGTTAACTTCCATGTATTGCTTGTCCTAGAATTTCATGATTTTAGGCCTACTATTTTAAGAGTTATAGATTTTGCAAGTTCCCAGTTAGTTTCTGTTTTACTTTATGTTCTGATGATGCTTTTTGGCTTAGTTAGTCATGTTTTATGTGAATATGTTGTATACAAAAGTTGTAGCTAACTTCCATGTATTGCTTATCCTAGAATTGCATGATTTTAGGCCTGCTAATTTAGGAGTTATAGATTTTGTAAGTTCCCAATCAGTTTCTATTTTACTTTCTATTCAGATCTGATTGATGATGCTTTTTGGCTTAGTTAATCATATTTTCTGTGAATATATTGTATAGAAAAGTTGTAGCTAACTTCGATGTATTGCTTGTCCTAGAATTTCATGATTTTAGACCTGCTAATTTAAGAGTTATAGATTTTGCAATTTTCCAGTCAATTTCTCTTTTACTTTCTGTTCAGATCTTGCTTTTTGGCTTAGTCATGTTTTCTGTGAATATGTACTGATCTAATTGATGATACTACTTCTACTACTACTCTCCTCTCCTCCTCCTATTACTTCTACTACTCTCCTCTCCTCTCCTACTACTCCTACCTGTACTACTTCTACTTCTACTCTCCTACTACTCCTACTTCTACTACTCCTACTACTCCTACTTGTACTACTTCTACTACTACTACTACTACTACTCTCCTCTCCTACTACTCCTACTTCTACCACTACTCTCCTCTCCTCTCCTCTCCTACTACTCCTACTTCTACTACTTCTACTACTACTCTCCTCTCCTCTCCTACTACTCCTACTCTTACTACTCCTACTCCTACTACTGCTACTACCCTACTACTAACAATACTGTGTTTATATATGCTCACTGTTTTTGTTTGGCCTCCTCTCCTCTCCTCTACTACTACTTATACTTCTCCTACTCCTCTATGTTTGGTAGCAGCTGCTATTTCTTTTTTGGAACAAGCAGCTGCTTTTTTTGACAAACTCTCATCTCCTCTTCTTTGTTTTACCAATGATAAAATTGTCCAACTCTAAAAATTGTCTAGAATGAGCTGATGATCATGAACTTGTGAGAAACTTGCATCATTACCAACCGCCCCTACTATCTTTTTCTATATGCTCATAGGTTTTTTATATGCTTACTGTGTTTATGATGCCTTTATGCTTTAAGTTCATGATCAAATAATGATTGACATGTTTCTAAGGCCTCTATTGAAATTTGAATTTGAATTTGTGATCTCACCTAATTCTTCAATTCCACTCATAAGAAATGGGCCCTTGCTATGTTGTTTTCTACGGGAAAAAACCTAGGATTTACATGTCTTGGCATGAGGTCAGTGAACATGTGCTTGGGTTCCAAAATGCTATACACAAGAAGTACAACAACTATGACCATGCACTTAGAGATTTCAATGCCTATGTTGGAGCAACAACTCCCTCCCCTAAACTGGTCCTAGCATATTGTGGTGAAAGTATCCCCCTCAGGGTGGTAAGAGTGGTTCTTGGAAGAATGTGGTGATTATCAGTCTGTTGATGATGGTGTTTGGACTTTGGATGAGGTTTTCCATGAGCTGCCAATGTAACTGCTATACTTAGGCTTGTGATGACACAATTAGATAGTCAATGTAGTTGCACAATTGTATGATGATTTAATTATGGTGTCTGAGGCCTATTAGTTTGGATAACACTAATTGTATGTTAACAGCTATATTTTGGTTGTAATGCAACTCCATCTATTAATACTACTGCTACTGTTGTCCTACTATTAATACTACTCCTACTGTCCTCCTACTACTACTACTCTCCATTGGCAGGAAGTTGCTGCTTTGTAGACCCTCCTCTCCTAGTCCTACTACTTCTAGTCTTCTCCTTTCCTGTCCTCTGCTCCTACTTCTCCTATTCGTCTCCTCTCCTGTCCTCCTCTACTATAACTGTTTTTCTTGACATAAATTTAGGAGAAGAGATGGCCGAACCCCCGTTCGCCGGATCTGCTAGATAATTATGCATTTGATCTGGGCTTCCGACCAACATTGGGGAGGGCAAACCACCCATATCCAAGCATAGTAAGTAACATGTTTTAAAGACACATCTATAGATATTTTGTTCTAATATATAATTCTTAAATGTAGACAATTCGTTCTATACCATGGTTCAGAGCGACAATCTCAAATTTCGGGGTTGATTACATCAATGTGGGTACATTCCCTATAGATGGTGGACTCAAGCAATGTCGAATTGGCTTTTCTATTCTCGCTAGGACGGGTAACCAACAAGGTATGGTTTTATACATCGAGAGGATGGGCCGTGCAGATTATCATGACATTAGTGCTCAAAAATATGTTGTGCAAGAATGTTTAAGGGCCCTTCAAAATATTAGGTAAAATATTCCTACATACTCCTTCATGAGGATTGGAGCTTTGAATGTGGGCCTCCACCATAATATTGGACTGTTTTGTGCACAGCTTGCTGAGGACAACATAGATGATGTGGTCAGTCTCATAACTTATATCCAGATTAATTGTTATGTCTATATATATGCATGGTTTTGATAACCATATTTTTCCCAACGCTTGCAGAATGAGGAGATTGATGTTACATACGCAAGTTGTAGCTTTGAAGCCATTATAAACCAGGCCCTGCATCAATTGGTCATTATAATTAGGAATATGGTGGCCATGTGGAAACTTCAGAGGGAATCCAGGAAAAAATTCTTGTGACTAGGAGGAAAGGGGCACGACCATATCTGATTATCGTCAGTAGACATTATGAATGATCTTGTGAAGCAAGAGAGAGTGCACTAGTAAATACATTGCGCTACATCACTCATATTTTGGCATATGAAATTAACGATATGCACTTCTCCGAGTACGCAGTACGACGTTAGGAAGTTCTAGAAATTTAAATTACTGTTGGTTCTAATAAGTTATTACGGTTTGTAATGAACAAATTTAAATTATTATGTGTTTGTAATGAAGTAATTTAAATTATTATGGTTCTTATGAATTATTATAGGTTTGTAATGAAGTAATCTAAATTATTATGGTTCTTGTGAACTCATTCATATTTAGGTCAGATTTAAATTTGAATTTTCAATTTCAATTTTTTTGGCCGGAAAATTGACTGTAGGGTCAGTTCTATACTTAACTGCCCCTACAAATGGAAACTATAGGAGCGGTCGGTGTCACAGTTGCTCCTACAAATCTAAATTGTAGAGGTGGCTGGTGTTATTAGCCGCCCCTGCAAATCCTTTTATAGGGACGGCTCGTAACACCAGCCGCTCCTACAAATCGATTTCTAGGGGTGGCTTGGGAACCGCCCTTACAAATCAATGACTTGTGGTAGTAGTGTGTTCTTTTCTTACCAGGTAGCATGACTAGAGCCTTGCTGGTGGGAAATAGATCTCACGTGCATGTTCTTGGTGTCAGTTCGGTCATGTAAAGCTCACTTCAGGAAAGACTATGCAATTGAAGAACGTACGACATGTGTCACGACCCAATAGTCGTTCCAACTGAAAGTTTTCAAAAACTCCCTCGGAAACACTGGATCCTAACCAACACCTGCCTTATTGGACCAATGACTTGAATCATTGCTAATCAATGCAACCTGTTTGGATCACGAGTCTTTGTTGACCCTAGCATCAAACTCTTACTCTTTGATCTTCTTCCCCCAATGGACAACCTTGTCAACATAATGAAAACCATCTCTACTTCAACTTTCAACTGACAAGGACCCCCCATCTAGCTAATGATCTTCACGACACACTTCTGATCAAACTAAGTCAACTCAAGTCAACCCTGGTCAACAGGTCATTTGACTTAAGCCCAATCCCAAAGTTATCACCCAGAAAGTGTTCTTTGAGCCTTAAGTGGTTCCTACAACCTTTATAAGTTGTATTAGAAACCCAATTTCAATCTCTTTATCTTAATTCTAAAATTTCCAAATTCCATATTCTGTCAGCCTATCATGTGTACTGACGGACTGTCCGCCAGAACACCGAGTCAGCAAAATTTCAGCAAAATTTATTTGATGAGTTGTCCTCCTCTCCCCACCCTTGGCCCCACCTGTCAGCATGATTGGGGTGACTTGTCCACCAGGACCCTCTCCCCACTTCATCCTCGCTCTTATCCCCCCTCTGTCTCTCTCTTCGGTGGAGAAACCAAGAACTAGAGGGAGAAAGAGGAGAATCAAGAGAAGGAAAAGAAAAAGAAGAGAATAAGATATCTAAGCCAAGATCAAGATCCACCATCTGAAGAAGAAGATGAAGATCACCATCTCCATCTCTTGAGTGAGCTCAAGAACATCTCATCTCTTTGTGAAATGCCAATCCCAACTCTAACTCTTGATTTCAACCTGCATGTAAAGAAGATGAAGGTTCTAGCAACCCAATCCATCTCAAGTGTAAGCCTACTACTCTCTCAGTTTTCATCTCATAAATTTCTTTCTAAATGGAGATGTACGTTTCATGTGAGGAAACACTAATTTCCTTTCAATCCATCTCCCACACTTGGATGCAAGAAGGAGCAAGGCACAAGCTTGGGCTTGGTGACCCCAGGTCACCAATCCACCAAAGTTAAGTTACCAAAGTTTAATTTCATGCATTAGCTCTCTTTATTCATGTTTTGCTCAATTTCCAATCACTAGCTTAAACCTCTACATGCAAGACCAAACTCTAGGCTATACAACCCAAGGATTTTTTTATTTTCAATCCTTTTTATTCAATATTTTAACAATAATCGCTTCTAAAAATTTTTGCGGATCCAACCCTTTTGATCGCGCCAGTCCTGCTGACGCGACAACATCTGACACGTTAGTCTTTGAATCAGATTTCTTATAAAATTGCTTAGATATTTTATGTTTTAGGATAGAGTAAGTATCTAGAAGACCTTATCATTTAGCTATGCTTATAAAAATAATTACATGGACACATTTAATTTAATCAAGTGTAAAGCGCTTGATTATATACCATGCTCCACTTCCAATTTTATCTATACAACACTTTGAAGTTTTTCTGCGAGTAATAGTAGAGACAGAGACATATGTACACACAACTATAAACGTGTGTACACATACTACCTCTATGACGAAAAGGTTAAGACTGAGCAGACAAATCTTGATATTTACGAAGTTATCATAGACGCCTCATTATTAAATTCTAAAATACGAGTACCATACTAAGTCGAGTACTTAAACCCATGTGAACAGATTCTACCTCAAAGAATACTACGGTTAAGATATACTTTCTCTAATCACAAGCAAGTGGCCTTTTGAACATCGATATAGTGTCGAGACAGCATAACCCCTTGGTAGCTACTTTTTGTAAATACTTATTATAAAATAAAGCAAAATACTATACTTTTACAACGAATCCATTATATTACTTTCAAATACATGAATTAAATGCACAAGAAAGGAACATGCAACCAAATCTCAAAACAGTTAAAAACCATCAAAACATCAATTATTTGTGAACAGAGCGTAAGTCAAAACAGAGTATGTATGCTTTGCTTGCAACGAGATCAGTTTTGTGTCATTTCGTGGTGCTAAATACAACTACGAGAGATTCACAAAAAAAAATACAACTACGAGAGTGTTAGAGTAGTAGTATTTGCAATTGCCACCTTTCGACTTCGCTTGGAGACAACGACCGAGCGAGCTAGAGGCATGCGAAAGCACTGTTTGTGTGTCTGTGGGGAGGGAGAGGGAGGAGCTGTTCCACTTCGTCCTCCCCGTCTTCTCCGCCGAACACAAAGCGAAGGCCACGCATGCAGAAACATTTCTCCATTGCAATTATTCCCTGCTCTCGTGCCCCTTGCCCCTTCTCCCACCAACGCCCGTCGTGCCACGAGCCCCTCTCCATCGATCGGTCCCCATCCCCACACAAATCCTGCGCGGTTTCATCGCATCGCATGCGTTTTCCCTGGGTTCGCGGTGGTTTCTTGGATCGCCGCACCTTGCCGGCTTTCCCGACCTGCACCAGGTACGAGCGTTTCCCGTTTCCCGTTTCTTGATTCGACGCGCATTGTGATTTTCTTCGCATTGGGTTCATGGAGGCTGGAGCTGATCCGTTGCGGTGGTTTGCAATTGCATTGCACTGGAGGATTGACCGCGTTACTCTGGGGGTTAGGAGAGGAGGACTGCCTGATTTTCGTGTTGCTCAGTTGTTGCGCTGCGTCGTCAGATCGCTCTGAGTGTGAAATTTGGGTAAATTTTGTGTTTCTGTGTAGGTGAATTAATTATTGACCATACGACGCTCCTTCTTCTTGCCCCTTAATTTCATAGGCAGTGTGACCGATATTCCCTGGGATCAGAATAATGGTTCCTTTTGCTCGTAATAAATTGCTAGCTCCTCGCATTGTAAACATGCAAACTCAAAACTTAAGATCTGGAATCATATTTTCTGTTACCATGTACAGAAAATGTAGCCACATCAGATGAAAATTATATTTTGCACTGGAAAAAATATTCCTTCAGTTTTTCAGAAGAAAAAGTCGAATAGCTTTGACAAATTGAACTTGGTGGGTAGTAACTTCATGGTACACCTCTTTTCACTACATGATTGAGCGGCAGAGCTTCAGCCTTTTACTTAAAAAAAAAACTTCATGGTACAGATGAAAATGTGTACCCTTGAGTGGGACCCTAAGGCCTAAGCCATGTGTGCATGGGCTGGACTTTGAGGCACTCCGAGCCTCCGACTCCCATCTAGGGCTGGATAACGAGCCAGCTTGACATCTTGGCTCGGCTCGGCTTTTTATTCAGCTTGGCCAAGATATTAAAGAGGAAGCTGGTTGATGGTAGGAAGCCAAGTTAATCATTTTTCCTATTGTATCACAATAGTTTCAAGTGTGGCTCCCTCGGGGCGCTTGCGTGTGTGCTTGATTGGATGTGTGGTTTGGTAGTTTCTTTTCTCTCCTATCTGTTTTAGTTGGGTCTGTTTTCTTCTCATCGAGGCGCTTTGCATGCTAGACTATATCTTAACCTCTTAATGAAACACATGCACAGTACGTTCTAAAAAAATGTGTCTCGATTTTAGATGCTCCATGTTGTGCAACCTTAGAGCCACAAGTATTGGTCCTGCATGCAACGATGTGCCTACTACAATTATGTTCAGGCTCTGTTTTTTGAATCTGTTGGCTTTGCAAACTCACTTGCATTTATTTATTATTATTATGGAACTAAGAGGTGGTTAAAAGAATTTTTTGTGGAGTTAAATTCGCAAACTTCTACTAGGGCCGTGAAGATTCAATAAACTCACTACATTCTCAATGCAGTCAAGCACATCAAAGGAAATGCAAACTAGGCCGTTGAGGTATATATCACCAATGCCTCTCATGCTGACAGCATAATGTTTCTATGGATATCTTATAAGAACATAAGCACAATGGGATCGAGAAGGCTTGTGATGCCACTCATCAATCCATGAGGTCTCCATTCTTTTGATTGAGCAGGAGGGCAATCACATCTGTTTTGTTCTGCGGCAAACATTGTTTATGATTGTTTTTTTAAATCAATGCTTGTGGCTTTTATTCTACTGTCATAATATTGTATTGCATCCTTTTATTTTGGTGCCAGTGTCAAGGAGTTTTCAGCATGTGCACTTTAGAACCCCTGGCTTGTCAGATCATCTTAATTGATTATGATGCACATACATGTGTTTGGATATGTTTCAGAGTATATTAATCTTTAAGGTAATAAAAACTTTAGATATATTTAATAAGGAAAAATACATATTAGAATGAAATTGCCCCTTTGATTTGTAAATAGTAATAGGATTCCAAAGATTAGCTTCTAACATTCGATTCTTTTGTGGTATTAAATTATGTAGTGCAAATATGCAGAAGGTTTCTTCACATTATTTTAGCAACAAGCAACATAATATTGGAGGTTGCTTTCTTGCTTGTAGATCAGAATAAATCCTAGTTAGCCTTCTAAAACCAATTCAATTCTTATAGTAAGATAACTTTCTTTCAATTATTTTGTTTTGAGAGGTTGGCTCTTTCCTCGGCCTGTTGTACTTTCGTTTTCTACCTTAATGAAATGATATGCAGCTCTCCTGCATAGTTCGAGAAAAGAGAGCAGGTTTGATTAGTTCCCCTTTTCGCTGTTATTTTGCAGAAGCACTAATAGAAGCAGAAGGCAATTGTTTTATCAATTGTCACATTTTTGGGAGCTCCACTAAGACACTTTTGCTTTAGTCAAGAAGAGAGTAATGAAAGCGGCACACATCAATGTGAGTAGACAAAAGGAATGAAGTGGTAGCAGGTGTGGAAATTGGGCTTCGGTGATATGAAGGGTGTTACAGTTCCTCGGACAAGAGCAAGTCCAAGAAGACGCATATGGATATCAGTGGTTGTAATATTTATCGCCATCACTGTGCTATGGGCTTATCTTTACCCACCCCAGGATTATACCTATCCTGTTAGGGACTGGTTTCCCTCAGAACCAACCCGGGAACTTACTGATGCAGAGACTGCTGCACGTGTCGTCTTCAGACAGATCCTCTCAACGCCTCCTTTCATATCAAGGAACCCAAAAATTGCCTTTATGTTCCTGACCCCAGGCAAACTTCCATTCGAAAAATTGTGGGAGTTGTTCTTTAAGGTATCCAGTGTCACTTTCCCTTGTGTATATTCATGCATACTTAACAACTTTATACATGATATTAATTTTGTTACAGACTTTGGATTTGCTGTCTCCAGATACTATTTCTGGGTCCTAAAGGATGACTTAATAAAATACAAATACATTACTCTTTTGGGTTTCATCTCTAGCCTACCCCAACTTGCTTGGGACAAAAGGCTATGTTGTTGTTGTTGTACATTACTCTCCAATTTAAAGTACAGATGGTTAGTGTGCAGTAATTTTCTTTTCTCGAACTATGCAAGAGAGATGCTGTCATTTCATTAAGAAAATGAGTACAAAATGTACAACACCAAGACACCAGACAGAAACCCAATGCACTAGATCACAAAAAGCAAACACACTGGCTTCAAACAAAGCAAACGATCACATTTTTTTCTTGTAGGACACAGGAGAGCTATATGTCATTTCATTAAGAGAGAAAAAGAGATACAAAGGTGAGGGTAAAACAGCTCCACCTGAAAACGACAATAAAATGACCAAAAGAGAAAAACATATAAAAGGTCCCAAACACCCGAGCCAAAAACACTGTAGGGCGTCCTCCTCTTCTACCATCCTCACAATCAAGGAAACACTCAGGACAGCATTGTTGAAGACACAATCATTGCGTTGTTTCCAAATCTCCCATCCAATTAAGATGTGCAGTAATTCACCAGCCATAACTAAGATCAAAAGAGCATTAGTTGTTCATAGGCTGCATCATATCTTTCTATCTTTCATTTCATGAAATGTGTTCTTTATTGGCCATTTTTTTATTTAAATGTGCTTAGATCTAAACCAGAATCAGATTTTGTTATATTACCGGATTTGCCCCTAGTACCAAACCACAAGTGTACTTTGTTCTGAACCTATTTTTCTCTTTACTGTCTTTATGGCACCATTTGAATCAAAAGACCAAGGGATTTATCTTACTCCATTTGTGTTTCCATGCTATTCATCTTATCTCTCTAGGGACATGAGGGGAGATACACTATATATGTTCATGCTTCACGGGAGAAGCACGAACATGTCAGTCCGATATTTGTCGGTCGAGACATACACAGTGAGAAGGTAATGCTATTAAGGATGAAGCCATGCTGAGCATGTAAAGCATGTGTGTTTGTAAGATCATAAGGTAGAAATCTGTTTTGATTTACTAAGATTTCTTATATGCCAACACCTTTTCTGCTCGACATTTGAGGAAATGGATTCTATAGTTCTTCAGAGTTTCCAGTGATAATTAATTTTACTTAGCCATTGTTCTTATCTAGGTATGCATATTGAAACACTTAAAAGTACTTGACTTATGGTGTATAAGAATAAAGGCACAGGATGCAGTTTCAGAATATATGCACATTTATGCTGAAAAAATTATGGTGACCACAGTTCCAAAATTTTAAAAAATAACTTGATGCACATATAACATGCATGTATGTTTGAGCTGGAAGTAAAACTTATCTAGCAGATCGTTTTCTAATATTATTTGTATTCATATATCTGCAGATAATTCGATTTGATAGATTTGGTTCTGTCTAAGAAGTATAGCCAGTTAGTGAGTAGATAGATAATTAATGTTTGCTGCACATTGACTATATACCTATACGTGTTCCGTAGGATTCTGATATTGGCTATTTCCTAGCAGGTAGGATGGGGTATGATTTCAATGGTTGATGCAGAGAGGAGGCTGTTGGCTAAAGCTCTAGAAGATATAGACAACCAGCATTTTGTATTGCTTTCAGACAGGTGATCCCCATATATATTCGAAAATACTTTCTAGCATGACGAACTCTCTCACTATGTAACCATTCCTCATACAATGAATTCAGCTGTGTTCCTCTTCACAATTTTGACTATGTGTACGACTTCCTCATGGGATCAAGACACAGTTTTCTGGACTGGTGAGACAATGCTCTGTCTGAACGATGTTGCAATCATTCGTATCGTTAAGCCATAGCCTAGAGCATTGCACAGATCTTCAATGCTTTAGTTCTTTATATACACTTGCCACATTTTTTTTTCAGCCATTCACATTCTTGTGTATTTATTGGCTAGTTTTCACGACCCCGGGCCACATGGAGTTTACAGATACTCAAAGAATATGTTACCTGAGGTTCGGGAGTCAGAATTCAGGAAAGGTTCTCAGGTGACCTTAATTTCAAGTTCACAAATTGTGGATATTAAGTAACCTATGGGCTAGAAGGCTAGAAAGCATTGTTAATCTATAAGAGTCCTCTTTTTGTTGCAGATAATCTACTTTATTTTAAATATAAAGATTTATTTCCCCAAATGCATTGAATTTATGAGGTTTGTATGGACTCCAAGTACTGAAATGTGTCTACAATACTATTCTTTGAACATCGCAGTGGTTCTCAATGAAGCGACAACATGCAATGGTGGTGATTGCAGACAGTCTTTATTACTCAAAATTCAGGCTTTACTGCAGGGTAATCAAATCAAAATTTTCATGGCTTTCCATGCATATACTGTATACTTGAGCACAGCATAGTATAATTTTGGTGTCGTGTTGTAGTCATAGACTGCACTATACGTTCTAGCTTTCAGTTCACTCTTCTGTCAACTGATTTACTGTTTCTCCCAAAATCTAGATCCTCCACTTTACCACTACTGCTATTCGTGCACATTTTTCCATTTGTTCTTTGCACTTGTGAAGATCGCTCTATTAGTCTCTTCTAAATCAGCGAAAATTGCTCGAAATAAGGAAATGCTCTTGTAGGTCCTATAGTTATTTCCACTATTGTTTGATTTCATTCTGTTACATTGATAGCACTACCTTGCTGAATAATTTGTGTCTTTGGTTGTGCTTTGTGCCCTTTGCAGCCCGGAATGGAAGAAGGTCGCAATTGCTATGCAGATGAGCATTATCTGCCAACACTATTCCACGTTAGTAGCGACCACATAGTGTTATTATATATTTTAAGAGAATCTGATTGTCAATAATGTCTTCTAGGTACTGATGTCAAGGCTCTCATATGTATTGAACAGATGATGGACCCTGCTGGCATTGCTAACTGGTCAGTCACCTACGTTGATTGGTCTGAAGGAAAATGGCATCCCAGATCTTTCCGAGCTAAGGATGTCACTTATGAACGCCTGAAGAATATGACTGTACGTTTACCTTTATTTTGTGTCATCTTAACATGATAAATATGATCCTTTTATGCCTCTAACTTCCATCTTGCTGCAGTCGATTGATGTGAGCTACCACATCACCAGTGATGAGAAGGTCTCTTCCTCCCATGCTATCTGAATTAATTTAACCATTGATGATTTATTTGAAAGACAAGCCTGAAAATTGCATTTATTTACTGAATTAATTATACTACCATGTTGTTTTTCAATTTATCATATATGTTGCATTTTTTGCACGCATGATAAGTCAGGGTAGGATTATATATATATATATTCGGTTACCCAGTGCGAAATCTATAGAGTGAATTATGGTAAACTACTATTAGGCTCTAAGTGTATAGTCAACTATCAGTTCGGTCAAGTTGCAAATCAAGCAAAGTGCACACTCATCATTGCCTCAAGTTCAGGTGTCATACTTGTATTTTGATTCCTAGTGAGAGTGATCTGTTCTCCCATTTTTCTTTTGGTGTGTGGTTTAAAAAATCTTCAGCCCACGTTCTCTTTTCAGTTGCAACCTGCGTGGAGTAATTGTGTTTTCTTTGATGTCAACTTAACTATTGGGAGAAACACTGGACGTCCAATGCTTATATTCTTGATGTTGACTGCAGAAAGAGCTCTTGCAGAGGCCTTGCCTGTGGAATGGACTGAAGAGACCATGCTACTTGTTTGCAAGGAAATTTTACCCTGAAGCATTAGACAATCTTCTGAACTTATTCTCAAACTACACAATTTTCTGAGTTCTACAGCAGGAAGCATACACATTTTTGGAAGCATTGGTGTTTATGTTCTTTGTAGATTGGTGGAGGAGCAGATATATTGACACTAACTCAGTATATAATAGGGAACAAGTATTAGACAATTGTTTCACCCATAAACTGTTTTAGGATTATATTCTTTTTATATAGGTTTTCAGTGTTACTCTTTTTTTTGTGTATGCTGACAATAGCTAATTATATATGTCAAAACTGTCATTTATGCCAACTTTTTTCATTAAACCTTGCTCAAAAGAATGTGTAAAGAAATTTTCCATGTGTGGTCCATGATGCAGATGCCCTTCACTGAATGTGCAAAGATCGGTTGTAACTGTATGGCCGTATCCAAAAACATATCTTGGCTATGGCCTAAAGCACTAATGGTATCGTTATGAGTGTACAAGCTAAAACAATGAAAACCTAGAAATATACATATACCCAGTCAAAGTGGGATATGATTGCTTCACAGCGTCTAATAAGGACACAATCTAATAGATCATTGTATAAAGTATTTGGTAACCATAAAAATGGATGCATGTGCAGCCGCAACAAACTATTAGAAATCTGCCAATCCAAATGAGGTGTGTGAACAAGGGAAATTATTTCTTCCCTGTCGACCACTACGACTAAGACAACATGACAAATTAAATCAAGACCTAGAAATGAAAACCAACATTGCTTCCGTACCCAGTGATGCTATGTCCACAATGAATGAAGGAAATAAATCAATTAAATAGTTGTAGCCCTGTATTCAGATTCAATCAGGGATCAAAATTTCGGCGAAATTTCGGCCGAATTTCGCGAAATTCGGTTATTTCGGTGGTGGCCGAAAGAAAACTCCGAAATTTTGTAATACTCTAATACATGTGATGTATAACTCTAGACTTGTATTTTTCTATTGATTATATTGTATATTCTTCTATTCAATAGATGTGTAGTCATAAATCATACTAATATTTATTTAGATCTAAACTTTTTTTAGAAACAACATACTTCATGTCCTATTCTCTAAAAAAATTTCGGCGAAATTTCGGCCGAATTTCGCGAAATTCGGTAATTTCGGTGGTGACCGAAATTTTTGCGATAACGAAATTAAAATCCTTGGATTCAATAGTAGTAGATGGATGTAGTTCTTAATTCGATATACCACTTTTCCAATTAGTACATCAGATTCGTAACCTTGGATCAAGGCCTATTCAGAGGAAACTATTAAACCCTAGGTTGTGTGCATATAATCTCAGCCAATATACGCAACACAATACTTTAGCTAATACATGAAAATGCATATCATATTTTGTCTCTCTATCAATAATTGCATGCACCAGTATGTGAATGTCAAGAAGTAGTCTGTTGTCACCGCAATAATATGGCGAGGGAAGAAGCAGCTCTCCTGACGGGAGCTTCTGAGCTGACACAAGTACTACCTACCGTAGGGGAAAACTGATTTGGGTTAGTGAGGAGTCTTGAAACACACAGCATAAAAAAGAACAAGGCCAAACACATAGTGGCTTTCAATATAGTAAGATTAAATCGCCATCCTGCATAGCTAGCCATGGCGACTTGTATTAACTGTTGCAACTGAAGCCTGTGAAGCTGACTTCTAAAGGAAACATAAGTACAAACCCAACGAATGACCAAAGTAGATAACCTACAGAGGAGAAGAATATCTTTTTTTTTCAAAAAAGAAATCATTCCTGTATAACCACGGAGTTCAGTAAGAAGACTACCTCCCCTAGCAGAATTAAAGGTTTCAAATGCTAACCCCAAATCAAATTCCCCAAAAAAAGTAGAGCCTAAATTTTGCCTACTTGGACTCTTGCTACTATGTTTAGGTTAATATGGAGACATGTTAAGTAGAGCCTAGGATAAGTTTTCAATGACCCAATGCACACCTTTTAGTCCAATGAGATAAAAAAGAAAATTAACTGCAAAAGAAATGCTATAAAATAAAATATTTTAATTAATAAAAATATTCAATATCCAAAAGTATTGACAATAAATTTTGCAATAGAGTTTATTTTTAAGCAAACTCGACCATGGGGTGAAGGAATCCACTAACTCTGCCATAAACAGATTTGCAAACACTTTACAGAGCAAGGACATGACTTGCCATGCATATGTGAACACACACATTTCAGCATGGATAGGTGTGCGCTCAACTAGAAGCAGTACCGATTGAGCTATCTCTAACAACCCTTCATCATTTCCCAAATATAACCTAGAGAAGCTAGTTAATTGCATACACAAAAAGCTTGAAACTGGTTTTGTTTCGATCGATGTTACCTTCTTCCTTGAGTTCCATTAAGTTGGGTTTTGGACATAGGGACACGCTTACACTACTAAAGAGACAGGTGATTTGATTTACATGGGTGGTCAAAAAATATGCTTGTCTCCTAAAATGTACGAGAATTTTCTGAGACGGTCTAATTATTTATAGAGACACTAAAAACAGTTGTATCTCAAAATGAATTGACAAAGGAGGGCATCTTAAGAGGTCTACTTATGTTAGCAGGCTGAGCTTGCTACAAATACGCGTGGCCCATTTCAAACCACTTTCAATCTTGGACTATATAAATGAGCAAAACCTAACTCAGTCACTTCTCTCCCTCCCGCCCATCCAAACTTCAACCGTCACCCCATCAATCCCACTTCTCCTTCTCTCTCATGTCCAATGACAGCAATGGAAGAGGGCTACCCACGCCCTTCCTGGCCATGTGTGCGGGCTCCTGCCTCCTTCCGGATGCTGCATGTGGGTTCCACAAGTGGATCTCCCAGGTACAGTCTCCCTAAGATCTGAGAAGGCGTGGCGGCGGAGGTAGACAAGGGTGACCAGAGAATGCAGCGGTGGACATGGGTGACCTAAGGAGGAGGTGACGCTGGTGAATCCTGGAGGATGCAATGGCGCATGTGGCTTCATGGTAGTTGCGGTGGCGTAAGCGGGCTTTGCGATGGGCACCACGGCGGGCTAGCCGATAGGCTCGTGTTTTTTTTGTTTTTTCCTTCGATTTACAGAGGCAGGCATTGGAGCTGCCTCTAAAGTTTGTGATTAAAAGTGATTGTAGACAAGAGGCAAAAGCAGCGCTTACCTCTGATAATTATTTCTAGCCATCTCTGATAATCGTTAGTGTACTTGTACTGTTAATTAGGGAAGCTTAGGGTGGTGGTGAATACATTGATAGGGTGCACACCTATATGGCAATGCATTGCACTGTTAGTAATAGTGCTAACTTGCTAGTGGGAAGTGGGCATTAGGCGAGGTTGGGCAAAAAAAATTGATTAGTTATGGTGATGGTAGGTTGCAAGACTGGCTCTAGTAGTAATAAACATGGTCTTTCGTCATGAAGAAGCTCCTTCTAGCTATTGTGCTTCATTGTCAACAACTAGGGGCCTACTAATACTATGTTGCAATGGCACTAGCGTCGATGAAGCACGGGAAGCAGAGTAGAAGGCCAATTTAGTGCATGTACATATGCCTTTTCTAGGACAATTAGATTTAGCTTCGATGGCAAACAAAGAAACTATTGATCGCCTATAGAATCCTTAACCTAGTCTCACATGAGTAGCCCATAAATCCACATGAGAGCACAACTAGACAATGCATCTGTGTTGCTCCTGAGGGGAGGCATGGGCTCCGCACTCCCTCCAAAAAAACCTAGCACCACCACATCTCGTCTACCCTCCCTCCCACTTCGCCACTGTCGTTAAGGCTTGGCGTGCTAGGTTGGAGCGGCCCTAGGTATAACAGACAAACAACAGACAGTCCTACTCCCTTGGTGGACACGACATATGGGGCTAGATCTTGGTCACAATAATCTAGATCGTGATGCGAGCTATGGAAGCCAGAGATTTGCGACATGGGAAGAGTGGGGCTACTATAGAGAATCCTGATTTGCTGGCTAGAGAGGAACTGCAGCCATGCACAGGGGCATGTGGTGTGGTCAAAGCCTCGTCTGGTACTTAGGGTTGGTGGACACTATTTTATTGCCTAATTAAAGAACTATGGGTTTGGTGTGAAAGCATCTTGACAGTTGCCGTGTGAGAAAGAATGTGTTGACAACCAAAAATGTCCATTTTGTGAAGTTGTCAAAATGTATAACGGACTTCACCATTGCGCTCCTCTCATCGAGATGGTCAAAAAAACATATATGGAACGTCCAATTTGGAGTCCGGATGAGAGAGTTATGCCTCCGAGAAAATGTATAAACTACCGGTACTACCGGTCCGAGATCACCGGTACTACCGGTCCGAGCAGATTTAGCGCAGATATGAACTACCGGTACTACCGGTCCGAGACCGGTACTATCGGTGGCTGGCGGAGAAAGGCACAGTTTTGCGTGAAAATAAACTACCGGTACTACCGGTCCTTGACCGGTACTACCGGTGGAGCCTGACCGGCAGTACCGGTAGGTGTTTATTCCGAATCTGACTTTCAGATCTCGAACCGATTTGTTTCTAGATCGGTTTTTGGACGTGGGAGACTTAGAAAATAAGCCTTGGAGAGGTTTCCTACTGGGATAAGACCACCCCCCTCTATATATATATGAGAGGATCATGGCTGATTGAGTTACCATCAATCCAATCGTCAAACAAACAAATCAATCTATTCCTTTTACCCCTTTTCTCTTCTCCTTCAACCTCCATGCTGTTCATCCCTTGATCCACGACCAAGGATGGCGCCCTAGGCTCGCCGGCCGACCTAGGGCAACCCGGCGACGTCCTTGCCCTGACGGGGTCCCTCCCGGGCAAGAGCTTCGGCGGTTCCTTTGCTAGTTTGCCTGAAAACTAGCCGGTTCTTCGTCACGTAAGCACGACTGGTTATCCTTTGGTGGTTTGCTTGTAAACCTCTCTGTGTTTCACCACGTAAGAGTGATATCTCGCTGCGTTCTTCGGTCCGTAGCGGCCTGGGCGTCCAATGCCCTTTCTGGTGTGTGATTCGGACCACATCCGACGTCAACACACTTTTTGGCGACTCCACTGGGGAAGAATCTGCTTCGACTCTACTTTGTAGCCGATTCTTCTTGCCCTAGCCTTATTCTTAGCTGATCTATCTTCTTGAGCTCGCCATTACCGTTGCATCTGGCCCAAAAGGCCGATTGCATCTGGTTTTGACCCCTTGTGATCTTACTTGCAATTTTGCAACGTGTTGCACTTGACATTGGAAAATTCAGCAAGGCGGTCAAGTTCTAAATCATGAAGTACCAAGGTGGTTCATTACAAAACTACTACAATTACCCCAAGGTACAACTTGCAAATACATCTTATGATCCTAATGGTTATTTTGCAAGTCATATAAGCTCTCATGTTGGTGTTGCTAGCTGTAATGATACTAGATATGTTGCATCGGCTGATACTTTTGATAATGTTCCTCATCATACAAATAATAATTATGGATATCATGGTCAAGAGCCGATGTCAACTATGAATTCTTTGAGTTTTGTTGCTACTAGCAACATGCAACATGTAAATCCTTATTCATCGGCTATAAGTTCACAATATGTGGTTCCATCACATGACCTGCCGATGAATGAGAGAATTGGCTATGACAATGCTAGTTATTTAGCCAATTGCTCTCAAAATTCAGCACCTTATACAAATGCTCATATTCATAATTCGGCTTCATATGTTACTTCCAACTTGAGCCGAATTAATGAAAATTTAGCAAGGTGTTTAAGTGCTAATACTCATGATTCGGTTTCACGTGTTACTAGTAACCATAGCCGAATCAATAGAAATTCAGCACCGTATGCAAAGATCAACGCCCACAATTCGGTCTCGTATTTCACATGATCAAAGCCGAATTAGTGAAATTTCAGCAAGGCATTCGAGTACTAAAACTCATGATTCGGCTCAACCTATTGCTAATAATTGTAGCCGAATCAATGAAAATTCAGCAATGGGTGCACATGCAAACAATCATGATTCGGCTTCATATGATGCTCTCAAATCAAGCCGAATCGAGGAAGATTTAGCCCACACTAGAAATCCATATGGCTCCTCTAAATGGAAGGTGTCTGCATATCATAGACCGTATCCATTACACATTGATTACTTGAAAACTCCTGATGGTTGGTGGATACCTGATTTTTATGAGTTTAGTGGTGAAGATGATAAAACTGCTGTGGAACATATTAGTATATATCTCTCACAGCTAGGTTTTGCTGGTAAAGAAGACTATATGAGAGTGTGAAATTTTCCTTTATCTCTTACTGGTATTGCCTTTGCATGGTTTACATCTTTCCCCCGGTGCATTGTTGGTTCATGGTCTCAATTAGAGGAGCAATTCTATGAATATTTTGGAAAGACTAATGAGAAAAGGCCGATCACAATTGAGTCATCGGCTAAAATTGGATTGCTAGTGGGCATGAAAGAAAGATTTGATTTGGATGTAAGCAAAGGTTCGGCTACAAAAGCCGAACAACACAATATCCTTTCCGAATTGCCGCCTTTTGTATGATGCTACTTCGCGCGGAGTGGATAGGAGCGGATGAGAGGACCGGGCGAGCACGAGATAGATTAGGCTCTTTTAATTTGACAAAAAAAGCTAGAAAAAGTTGCATGATGGAATAGGTAGCACTTTCCCCGACGTCCGAAAACCAAGAGCGGGAGACGAACGCCATGGGCAGGAGAAGAAATTAATACGGAAATGAGCGGAAGAAACAGAGATGGAAACAAAAAGAAAAAGACACAGAAGAACACCAGATGATTGGGCTGGACAAAAGTATACAGTGGCAGAAATTTTGCTTCTTTAATATTAGGTGTATATATAGATATAAATATAGATATAGTATTAATTCGGACTTGCTAGCGCCTAGATGTCTGATCCTAGTGCTAGCATCTGGACGGTGCCCGCACAGAGAGGGAGCGAGCGTCTAGCGCGTCGGGCTCATGGGCGAGCGCATCAGTAGTGGGCCCACGCCACCTCAGACGTCGCCCACACTGCCCCAACGTCACCGCACCGCTAGCCGCTTCCCATGCGCATCCTATCTGTAACATCCGATCTACTTTCGAAATATCCTTGCAAACAATTGTAATATACAAAGAAAGACAGATGAAATGCTTATGAAACATGTGCAAAAGCGCCAAACGCCTCAAAACATTTGAAAATCATGACAAACATATGTAATATATAGATGAAACACTTGCAAACATACGTATGATACACCTGAAAACACTTGAAAACACATGCTTGCAATATGTATGTATATTCAACATCCACATCTACTTTTGCTACATCCACATAAAACACAACATATGTCTGTAATAGATGAAACATTTGGAACATACGCTTGAAACATACGTGTATAGTCAATATAACATGTGCAACATCTCGATCTACTTTTGCAACATCGATATACAACACTTGCAACATACCTCTAAAACATCTGAAATACTTGAAACATACTCTGACAACATGCGGTAGTCCAGGGGACGTCAACAGCCCAGCGTACACTCAAGTGCAAGCCTCCCTTTCTTACCGATGTGCGAGGTTGATGGGGGTGCAGGCCTCCCAGGCCCAGGCACAGACGTCCCCTTGCGCGATGGGAGAGGTGGATGGAGGCGTGGCACGGGATGGTGGCGCAGACCGCGGAGTAGCAAGGATGGGGCCTATAGCAGCCAGGGATGGGGCGCGGGTGCGGTGCTTCTATTGTGTTTGTTTGTGCGAGCTGCCAAGAAAATTGTGATACCTAGTTTGGGCATTTCAGGTTTCGTATTTGCTTGCTTCGAATTTGGTACATCAATAATCATCTTCTGTACCACATCACCCTGATTCAATTCATCACCATTTTCACTTCTCCAACACTATATTTGATTGATTCATACCTTCATGTGTAGGTAGATAAGAGTAATCTTTGCATCTTCAGCCAAGAAAATTCGTTCAGTAATGCATCATACTTTTTTATTAGCACCTCTTGTACTTATCGGTCATCATTTAATACATTATTAGTATCCACAGGTCCTTCTAAACCGCTTGTAATATATTATTAGCTCTCCACCGCGACAGCTCGTGCCAGCACGAGCTCGGGAGCGGCAAGACCCGGAGCAGTCTTCTCTGGTCGTGCCAGTAACGGGGACCTTCCCCTCTTCTTCTCCACGACAGCCGCACCCAATCGAGGCCTCGGCGATGGCATCCAGCGATGCGGACGAGATCAAACGGGGTAATCCCGCCAAGGAGTGGCGACAATGAGGGGGGAGAGGATGCTGTTGCTGGGCGGAGGCCTCCTCGTATGGCAATCAAGAAGGTGTCCATGAGCAAGAGAGGCCAACCATCTTCTAGCAGAGGAAAGAGCAACATTGGTGTGAGGCAATCTCCACTGAAGAAGGGCCGCAAGTTGCAAGGTAGTGTGAGGCAATCTCCACTGAAGAAAGGCTACAAGCTGCAAGGTATGAGTGCTATCTAGTAGTTTTAGACATGAGTAATTTTTAGTTACAGATGTAATGCTGATTATGTAGATTATGCTACCAATATGTTAGGGTTTCTAATGTTTATATAGTATACATGTGATGTTTTATGATTTATTCAGTGATGTTCATAAAGTATACATGTGATGTTCTATGGTGTATTTTTTAATGTTCACGCAGTATACATGTGATATTCTATTATGTATTCCTTTGATGTTTACGTATAATACATGTGATGTTCTACGATGTACTTTTTGTTATGCTCACGTGGTATACATATGGCGTTCTATGATGTTTTTGTGATGTTCACGCATGTGATGTTATATGATGTATTTTTGTGATGTTTATGTGGTATACATGTGATGTTCTATGATATATTTTATGATGTTCATGTTGTATAAATGATGTTCTATAATATATTTTGTAATGTTTACGTAGTATACATGTGATGTTCTATGTTTTTTGTGATATTTTATGATTATATGATATGGTTTGTTCATAATTGAGACCAATCATATACATTGTGTAGTGGTGAGAAAATATTCACATAGTACGTATAAGATGTTTTGTGTTATATTTTATGTTGTTTAGGTAGTATTGGCATGTCTTTATTTCTCCTCTTTTTATGTGGACTTTTTTCCTTTCTATTATTTTTCTTTTCACTCATTCCTTGTTCTATCTTTTATTAATTTTTTTTTATTTTTATATGTTATGTTATTAATCAGTTTCTATATATTTCATAGATTTTCTCGTTCATTTTTCCTCTATTTTCACAGATATTATAATACGATCGATTCACATGAACGAATATTATTTTATTCTAAATCTAAAATATTATTCTCCTTAACTTAGAACATTTTGTTTTATGATGATGGAACATTTTATCATGGACCTAGAACATTGTTATATGCAATAAAAAGAATTGTTCTATCTTCATGAGATAAATGTTTGTCAATAAAATTTTAACTAAATGTATCCATGTGAGATCTTGTTTTAAAGAGTTTATTGTCAGGAATACGATGGTGCAATCGGATTTTAATTTCGATACTTGGTTTAGTAGATATGACTTTTTATTTACTTCAAAAAATAATGGACATATACTGTTCCTACATGCCACAAACATACCTACGAAGAAAGAGCATGTTGCTAATTATGGGGAAAAAAATATCAGCACATGCAGACGCGACGTGCTTTCGAGCGGACACGCTTGCGTACGTGAGCCGAGCTGGACGCAACGTGGAGCCAAATTCGGCGGCCTGCGAGGGGCGCGTAAATTATTTGGCGGCCGGCGCGCGCCCTCGGGGACATTTAACTATTTACCACTCTTTGCCATAGTCAATTAATCCTTCTTACATTCACTTCTCTCACAGGATAGTAAATCTGTTGCCACTCTTCCTAAACAGTGGCAATTCGTTCGGACCGACGAACGCACAGACCCTAGCACGCCCCGGGTGAGGTGGCCCTGTACGATGGCTAACCTGTGCACGTTATATGTGCCCGAAAACTATTCCCGCGTGCTCGTTTGGGATGGAATTCATTGGGTGAGAACCATCGGACAGACCTTTATGTGCTTAGCATTCTGACGTTGGTATTAAAAAAAATAAGATTACTCATCTACCACCACATGGGCGAATTTAGGCCTATTTGTCGGGTCCATAAAATAGGTAAATTCTTTAGTAAAATACCGTTAGGATTTAAGAAAATCCATGTAGTATAGAGAAGCAGATCCTACCCTGAGAATGCTGTTGGCTAGCTTCGCTTCAATCTACCACTAAGAAAAAAATACGCTATTACAGTGAGCTGGCTGCAGCTCCTTTCATTCTCCAGGAACACAGCGGCGGTATGTCTTCTTGATTTACGTGTCTGCTTAATTTGGATGTCAAACTGTTATAAAAAGAGAGATCCAATCTGGGAGGAAATATACAGTTTTTCATCGTTAAGAAAAGACTAGCAAAATACCCGTGCGTTGCAACAGGTTGTCCATATTCACCGTGGTGCTCTTTTGTTCACCAACCTCCACGCTTATGTAATGTCTCCCGTGCTGGTATCTTACAACAGAAACTGCCTTGCCCTGTGCATGAGCTCACTGTGTAGGATGAGCGTGCCTGGTCCTGTGTTGCTAACATGGAGGGCATTTCGTGTCAGACACATTTGAATCTATCTTGGAATTGGACTCCTAGTGTGTTTGGACCTGCGCTTCTCTAATTCGCCTGGGCATAGGAGGTCTAAGATTTATCTAACGATCGTGTCATGCATATTATCTTGTGATAGGACTCTGCATGATGCTCTAACATCTTTTTCGTCCACCGCTCTTAAACGGTCTTTGGTGATCTGTCTATAGCCCTCCTATTTTATATGATAATTGGTTCTGGATAGCTAGCTACGATTCCAAACTAAATGGGTACCTTATTATTGAGAAGGAAGAAGCAGAATCCGATTAGACCATGAAGTGGATTTTTGCATGATGTTGTTCACGCGTGACGGCGTTAGTTATTTTGGAAATTTTCTACATGCTGGTATTTGGACAAGTCACATGCATACGTAAAGGAATGGATTGGAGTTGGAGCTAGAATCCAAGTGTGTCACGTTTGCATGTACGTGATCCTGATAGGCAAAATAGGAAAAGAAGCGTAAACAAAATACGATGACTGATGTTAGCTATTATTTGATTTGATTAGCTTTGATGTAGCAAATTGGTTTTATATATAGAGGGGTGGAGTCTTCCTGCAGAGTTCTTGTCTGGTTGCTTTACCATATCTGAGTCCTAGTTGTTTTTTTAAACTTAGATTAGTAACAAGGTGTTTGCATATATAATATAATAATATAATGATAAGATGCCATTTTGCTTCCGTATTTACGGAGGGGAGGAGCACATCACGGACTCGATTTTGGGTCGTGGAAAAATCTGAGTTCCGAAGTGGAGTTAACTTGATTTTTGTGACTGAAACCAATATAAATAAGAATCCATATTCGGTATTAGCACTATTTTCTATTTGAATTAGGATTCCTATTCCTGTTCAGCACACTCGGAGAGATCTATTTGTCCTAACTATCTAGGGTCATATAATTCTAGACGGAAGAAACTCTCGACTACCGGTAGTTAACTCTCCATTGTTCGGCCGTTAGAGGAAGACAGATGAAAATAATGAATGGACGGAAAAAAAAGAGTCTAAAATTTTGCCCCTTTATTATTACTGACAAATATACCCGTGCGTTGCAACGGGATAAAAAAACTATCGTGATTTCATTCAGGATGAATCTATTACAAGTGAGAAGTCCTCTACCTTAAGCGCAATGCCTGAGGGGCGCATATATGCTATCCCCCACGGTCCGAGTTTTTTTAATATTTGTTTGCTTCTAAAAGAATCATGTTTTTGACTCTCTTATTCATGACCAAATGCAATAAGCTAAAGTACAATTTCGTGATGCACATAAAAGAAATTAAATGCCTAAAATTTGTTAAGGCCTGAGAGATATCCGGAGCCAGTTCCTTTCGCAACAATTATCCCTTATGATAACGCTTCTAGAAAACACGTTTTTTCCAATAAAAGTACAAAAATAAATTTTGTTCCTAATTAAAACTATATCAATAATTTAATAGGAAAATATTTGTTAATATTATATTTGTTTTTTCTATTTTTGACGTTTATAAAAGAAAGAAGGGCATACTTCGGGAAAAGAAAACCAAAAAAAGGGCCAAGAACAATGGGTGGACGGACATGAGAAAAC
This sequence comes from Saccharum spontaneum, assembly GCA_022457205.1. Classification (NCBI taxonomy): domain Eukaryota; kingdom Viridiplantae; phylum Streptophyta; class Magnoliopsida; order Poales; family Poaceae; genus Saccharum; species Saccharum spontaneum. Next base: position 16,155,819 of record CM039604.1, read on the forward strand.
TCATGTGTGTAAATAAATGCAAACAAATAAAAAACAAAGAAGCTAAAAAACCAAAAAAAGAAAGAAAATACGAACAGGAAGGTAATAGTCCAGAACAGGAAAATAACACGAAACTAAACAACACCGAGACACAAAAAGGGAAGAACATGAGTAGTAGTCTGGGGCAGAAATAAAAAGGACAAACCACAGATTAAAAAAATAGAAAAAATGATAAATTGGAAAATATATTTTGTGTGGGAATGAAGGATTCCTATTTAGATTGGGATTCTTGTATGAGCACGGGTTATATATATGAGTCTAGATAGAAAAAATTCTCCATCATCCAGTAGTTAAAGGGAGACGGACCAAATAAATGGATGGACAAAAGAAAATAGCCTAAAATTTACGAGATTATAGTAACTGCTTACAGAGTATATTCAGTAGCCAGATACAAAATAAGTTATTTTACAGCCACCTCTATTTACGATAATTTTATATACTAATTTACGATAATATCAATACATATTTACGATAGTTGGGTTATTATTACACATAGGGATATTTACCGTAATGTCATAGTAAAACACATAGTAAAAAGTTACATAATCTCATAAATTAGCATACTAATTATCGTAACTAGCTAGCTACAGAATACCTTATTCTGTAGCCAGGCCCGTCCATGCACCACCCGAGCATCTGGTTTTCAAGCTAGCGGATGGAGCTGCGTGCCTGCATGCACACTAGTAATGACAATCATTTAGTAGCGCTAATTACTATAATCCTTATCCAGCCAGAGTCAACGCATGCATGTTCCGTGATTATAGTAACTGGCCTATCTTTTTTTTAGGGAGGCCTATTTTAGATCTGTGAATTACGTTTACTAGAGTATATGCTGCCTCTTTTACTAGAATATATGCTGCCGTATAGCCTGAAGATTTACTAAAATAGTTACTGGAATATTAGTTACTGGAAAGTTGCTGGAATATTAGTTACTGGAATATTAGTTGCTTGAGATGGTAACTAGGATAGAGTTACGAGAATTTTGTACTGTAAATTCTTACGAGAATTTTATACCGTACATATTTACGAGAATTTTATACTATGAATATCTCGTACTACGAAATTTACGAGAACTTGCACAAAGAATATTTACAAGAACTTTGTACTATGGATATCTCGTACTATGAATATTTGTAAATGAATTACTAGAATCTATGTCTACTGTACCTGATTTACGATAAATTTTTAAATGAATTACTATAATCCACGGTTACTAAACAATATTAGCTCTTGCTGCCGTATAGCCTGAAGAGGTTGCTGGCAGAGAGGAAAGCGAGTAGGGCGGCGGCGAGCCCAGCCGCGACGGCGCTAGCGACGCCGGCACCGGCCTGCCTACAGAAGTCGCGGTAGACGACGGAGGCCTACAGCGCGGCGGCGGCAACGACGGTGGCCAGCAGCACGTACGCCACGCCAGCACCTGGTCGCACGAGAAGACGCACTAGCCACCAGGCCAGCAGGGGTCACCGCCGACCCGGCACCATGTCGCCTCCGTCGGACATGGCCAGGGCGTGGGGCGACGCAACAGCGCGCCGCCTGCAGCAGGCTGTACCCGGCGGCCACCAGGAACACCATGGCCTTCATGTCCGTGTAGCTGGCCTTCTTCTGCAGCTTCGTGCGAGGCTTGCAGCTCCGTGGCCGGGGCCGCCATCCGAGCGAGACCGACTGCGTCGCCGACGGGGAGTACCGATGAGCCACCAACGGCCAAACTGATGCATCACATCGTGGCCAGGTCGCGGTTCCGAGTCGACGACGCGCACAGGCCAACATGGAGGGCGCCGCACCGGAGATGATGAGGGAAGACAGGGAGGGGCCGTCCGAGCCCGGCGTCGCCTTCACGGGGGAGTGGGGCCGCCGTTGGTCGCAGCACGATGGAGCAGCACCACTGCCTGTCTCGTCGCGGAGGGACCAGGTCCGCCGCCGGTCGCGTCGCGGGGTGGCAGGGCCGCTGCCGGTCGCCTGGTCGCCTGGCCGCCGCCGGCAGAAGCGGCGTCGCACCACGCGAAGCGGTCTCTCCTCCGCCGCCATCCACACGAGACGCCTTGCAGGAAAGTCCACAACTACAGACCGTGCGGACGAAGCAAAATTCGGGGGCAGCGATTAGAGCAATTAGGAAGCAACGTGATTAATGGCTGTGCTATATATCCAAACCATTTTAATGTAAATAAATGGAGCAAGCCACGCGGAATCAATTAATTAATTAACCCATAAAGTCTGTGGGTCTGCGCTCACCGCTCGGTGGTGTCTGAGTCGATCCGATGGGTTGGGTCCGGCTACAAAATTAGATATTCTCTAGCCAGCTATAGAGAAATAGCTATAAAATAAGTTATTTTGTAGCCACCTCTATTTACGATAATTTTATATACTAATTTACGACAATATCAGTATATATTTACGATAGTTGAATTACTATAACACATGGAGATATTTACCATAATGTTATAGTAAATCACATAGTAAGGAGTTATTATAATCTCGTAAATTAGCATAGCAATTATCATAACTTAAAGTGGCTACAGAATAAATTATTTTGTAGCCAGCTGTAGGGTAATAGTTCTATATATATATATATATATATATATATATATATATATATATATATATATATATATATATATTAAGGTAGTTATAGATATGGAGGTCGGTGAGAACAGTTTAGATGGCAAAAGAAAATACTATATATATCGGAATCTAGATTATCAACGACACCAGCAAATACCGAAAATAATAAGGGGCAAAAAAAAAATAGAAACCCGCCTCCTGCAGTCTCATCGACTTCGTCGGTTGACCCTCGTCCCCTCCCGCCCTCCGCTGCCGCTGCGAGCCGCCTCCCGGGACGACGAAGATTGCTTTCCACCGTCCTCTCTTAAGGTCCGCCCCCACCCACTTACTCCCCATCTGAAAAGAATGTTCCCTCAATGCCTCTCCTCGTCTTCTCCTCAACAAAAGTTGCATCTTTTCTCTTCGTTTATTTAATCTGACCAATTCTTGGAATTAATCCTTGCCGCAGCCCGCAGGCCGCAGGAAGATGTCGGCCGTACCCAAGAAGACATCGTCGAGATGCATCACAGTAGCGGAGACGGGCAGCCACACGTTCGAGATCGTCGGTTATAGCCTTCAGAAGGGCACCGGTGTCGGCAAGTTCGTCCGGTCCGGCACCTTCACCATCGGCGGCTATGACTGGGCCATCCGCTTCTACCCCGACGGCCCATCCACCGAGTCGGAAGAGTACGTCACAATCTGCCTCGAGCTCATGACCAGCAACGCCACGGCGCGCGCAAGCTACCACCTGCGATTGGCCAGCCAGCAGAGCCCCCTGTGTTGGTGGGGCTGTAAAAGCGGTCCGAGGCTGTTCAAGTCTTGCGATGTTACACGCTTCGGTCCGCGGAACTGGAATTTCATACTGAGAAGTGACCTCGAGGAGGAATCATCCTCTTTCCTTGTCGATGATAGCATCAGGATCGAATGCGAAGTTACCGTCATCAGAGAACCGCAGCTGTCTGAAACCAGGGTGGAATCTGAAATCGAGGTGCCACCGTGTGACATGATGGAACAATTTGGCAAGCTATTCGAGCAGAAGAAGGGAGCAGATGTCTCGTTCATTGTTGGAGCTGACTCCTTTGAGGCGCACAAGATTGTGCTCGCGGCGCGGTCACCTGTCTTCATGGCTGAGTTCTATGGCCGAATGCGCGAATCAGGAACGCGCTCTGTGACCGTTGAAGACATGCAGCCTGATGTTTTCAGGGCGCTGCTGCACTTCATCTACACAGATTCGTTACCTGACATGGATGATCTTGACAAAGATGAATACAGTGAGATGATCCGGCATTTGCTTGTGGCCTCTGATAGATATGCCATGGAAAGGCTGAAGTTGATATGCCAAAGTATCCTTAGCAAAAATCTTGACGTGGAGACGGTGGCAACTACATTGGCTTTAGCTGATCAGCAAAATTGTGAAAGGCTTAAAGCTGCTTGCGTTGAATTTATTGGCGCTTCAAAGGATGTGAGTGCTTTGGCAGCAACCCAAGGATACTCAAGTCTCAAAAGAAGCTGCCCTTCTGTCTTGGTAGATTTATATGAGAAAACCAGTAAGCTTTTTAAAACTTAGACAGGTTGCTCATCCTGAACTGAGTTTGGCTAGTTAATTAATTCTGTCAGTAGGTCATATGAGGGACTTAATTTATAGTGACCTGTTTCAGAAGAGCAGCTCTTTAACTTCAGTCAGTGGGTGGTTAGTTTTGTTATTAGATTGAGATGATCTGCCACTTCTGTGTTCCTTTTTTTCATCTTGTTGGACCTAGTGCTCTGTCTGACACCAACTTCTCCTAGGTTACACTATTTATACCGTCAGTCTGGGGATTGATGAAACCCCCATAATTAGTCCAGGTTTGAAGGCTGGGACAAAACTTCTTAAGAACTAAATCTGGAGACATCTCTCCCCCTGGTTGAGGTTTTTTTTTCTGCTGTCTAACAGTACATAAATATGTGGAATTCTCAAATTCTCATCAATGTAATGAAAAAGGTGCAGCGAAAGAAAAGGATGTGGTTCTTGGAACAAAGAAGCATGGATAGGAATGACAACTCTTATGCCATCAATAATAATGTGAAGTTTTATCTACATATTTTAGTGCTATTTTAGCGTTAATGTTAACTATATTACCATTAAATGTATAGATACATGAACAGTCTGGCAGAGGTGGCACATAATTATTCAGTAGCTGTATTAGGAGGACACATCTATGTTGAAATTGTGATCTCCCGGCTATTTCTTTAGTCAGTAAGAGAAAGGGATGGAACAGGGAGGAAACACCCTGAACCATCCCGTTTGCCCACGTGGGCAATAGACAGGGGTGGAAAGACCCCTCGAACCTTTTTGTTTAACCCTGATTCGGGATACGGACCTAATAGGTTTCAGTCCCCCGGTGTGCAGCGTAATATATATTGGGGAAAGGTCCCATAAGGAACGTAACTAAGACCAAATGCCCATTACCCTGTCCTACCGATCAAGGACCACGCTGAAACACCGGGAAGGACCCACACATGCTCTACAAAAGACCTAGAACCAAGAACAGAAATGGGGAGCTCATCTAGCGAAGGTATGTCCATGAATCCCATCTCATGTTGTGGTTCTATATTGAGATAGATGATCCAACACAAGTAACAATCTGCATACTAAATTGCTAGTTTCATCAGGATTCATGCCTGGGGAAGTATTTAGTAAATTTATGGACTTATAATATATTTATTGATCGCACATGGAATTTTGTGGTGTTCCATGGTGGTGTTTTTACCTTGTGATACTCCTTTATATAGCCCGTTTCTGTTTTTCATCCAGCGATCCTCAAAATATGCTTGTTTAAACTGCAGGCTCCAAAAGAATGTCACTATATTTTAACAGTTTGGTGATCTATCTTCTACAGATTTATATTTGTTGGAATATATATGGAAATAATTTGCAAGGCAGATCCTCAAAAAAGTTTTTTTTATCTCAAGTTAGGTTGCTTTTCTTATAAGAGAGGAGGAACTATAGGATGTCA